>JAMYXO010003414.1:15000-20249 GCA_033310375.1 Conus canariensis | reverse complement strand
GAAAAACTCAGTGTGAACAACATGTCGGGGTAAAAGCACCTGAAACCCATCATGCTGCCTCCTTTAAGAATAATCCTGTCGCCAACAAGTCGCAGAAAACCGAACAAGCTACGCTGGAACACGGGGTAGGGAAAGCTGACTGCTTAAATCTCCCATCAATTTTTGATGTTAACGGAAGAGTTTTTCTGTAGCCAAAAGTCGCTACCTTAGAGCAGCAAAACTGTTTTTTTTTTCTTTTTCTTTTTTTTTTTTTTTTTTTTTTTTTTTTTCTTTTTTTTTTTTTTTTTTTTTTTTGGGTTGTTTTTTGGGGTTTTGGGCTGGTTTTGGGGGTTTACAATTTCAGTAGCCTCAGGAAAAGGAGTTCATAATCAGACGGAACCTTTAAACCAAAACGACGCCGATTATGCTCATTCACGTCCACCCCCTTTTGGGGACTTTTAAACTCGGGCCCCCGATTTTGTACAACGGTGCGGACTGGATCTTTTTGAGCATGACATAAAGGGAAGCTCCCCGGGGTATTGAACTCTTTTAACTGGGGTGGAGGCTCGTGCTTTGCCCACTGCACCCGCCCCGGGGAACTGGCTTGGGGATTTCATATTCCGGTGAATCGAACACGGGCACTGGGGGCCTTGCATGCCCAAAGGCAACAATAGCACAGGATCAGAAGGCAACCTGTAGAGCAGAAATGGGGACTCCGGTCGCTTCTGGGATGAACAGGATCTAGAGTGTTTTCCATTTTGGTGCAGGGGAAATCACGCTTGGGAATTTTGAAAGCCACACGGGGATCAACGTTTTAGAAAGTATGCCGTTAGTCGGGACACAACCTAAATTTGAAAACCCACCTCTGATGAAATATCCCAAAGGGGGAAAGAAGCGTAGACTCAGGCAGGGCGGCAAATCAATAGAAAGAGGCCCCCGTCCATTTGTTTTTTTCACCTTTACAGTGATCTACAAAGGGAAAAGACGTGAACAGCTTTGGGACATTCAGGGGAAATTTTCCAGCTCACGGGACGGAGTGACCGGGAAATGTTGAGGTAACCGTTGCATGGGTTTCAAGAGCTGTCCCGCTCCAACATGACGAGTCCACCACCCCGTGAAGAATGGGGAGAATGTCAGCCTGTAGTCCACCACCCGTGAAGAATTGGGGAAGAGATGTCAGCCTGTAGTCCACCACCCCGTGAAGAATGGGGGAGAGATGTCAGCCTGTAGTCCACCACCCCATGAAGAATTGGGGAAGAGATGTCAGCCTGTAGTCCACCACCCGTGAAGAATTGGGGAAGAGATGTCAGCCTGTAGTCCACCACCCCGTGAAGAAATTGGGGAAGAGATGTCAGCCTGTAGTCCACCACCCCGTGAAGAATTGGGGAGAGATGTCAGCCTGTAGTCCACCACCCCGTGAAGAATTGGGGAAAAGATGTCAGCCTGTAGTCCACCACCCCGTGAAGAATTGGGAAGAGATGTCAGCCTGTAGTCCACCACCCCGTGAAGAATGGGGAAGAGATGTCAGCCTGTAGTCCACTACCCCATGACGAATGGGGGAGAGATGTCAGCCTGTAGTCCACCACCCCGTGAAGAATGGGGGAGAGATGTCAGCCTGTAGTCCAGCACCCTGTGACGAATGGGGGAGAGATGTCAGCCTGTAGTCCACCACCCCATGAAGAATGGGGGAGAGATGCCAGCCAGTATCTGGAGGAGCTACAACATCACTGTGGTGTTATTCTGACAGGTTACAGTAGTGTTAGACTGAAAGGTGCACAGTGGTGTTATTCTGACAGGTGTACAGTGGTGTTTTTCTGACAGGTTACAGTAGTGTTAGTCTGAAAGGTGTACAGTGGTGTTATTCTGACAGGTATACAGTGATGTTAGTCTGACAGGTGTACAGTGGTGTTTATTCTGACAGGTATACAGTGCTGTTAGTCTGACAGGTGTACATGGTGTTAGTCTGACAGGTTACAGTAGTGTTAGTCTGACAGGTGTACAGTGGTGTTAGTCTGACAGGTTACAGTAGTGTTAGTCTGACAGGTGTACAGTGGTGTTATTCTGACAGGTGTACAGTAGTGTTAGTCTGACAGGTATACAGTGATGTTAGTCTGACAGGTTACAGTAGTGTTAGTCTGACAGGTATACAGTGGTGTTATTCTGACAGGTTACCGTGATGTTAGTCTGACAGGTGTACAGTGGTGTTATTCTGACAGGTAAAAGTTTCTGTTCGTTCTCCTGGGTAGTGATGATCGCAGTGAAACAAACTGGAGGCGCTAGGTCAACATAACATTCTTTCGTCGCCTTGATTCTTTGACCTCCATTCTGACAGGAGCAGAATGCCAATGTGTCCCCCACCAAACAAAGTGGTAGGCAGCAGTGCGTTTAGTCCCCCCCCCCCCTACCCCCCCCCCCCCCCCCCCCCCCCCCAACTGACGGCAGGTGATAAGCGAACAACGTCATGTACCTGTCACGTGACCTGGTGTCAACAACAACAAGAAGAAGGCTACCCGTTCTCCTGGTGGAAGGTGTCACTGACGGCCGTCCTGAAGGGGGGGGGGGGTGATGATTTATGACGGATGATGGTACCAGAGGTAGGAAAGGAGCCTCACCTCACCAGGAAACACTGACGATCCACGTGAGGAATTCCGGGAGTAACGACGTTGATGACATGGACCGGAATGGAATTAAAAAAAAAAAAAAAAAAGTGGTTTGCATGTTTGCAGCGACCTGCACGAAAGCAGTTCTTCATCTCAGACACACGCTCCTTCCAAGACGGATAAGACTGGTTCTGCATTTGCCAGTAGGGTCACACACATCAGATGAGGGAACTGCCGTTTGGTGTCCCTACCTACAGCGATGCGGTAGTGAGAAGAAGGAATACTGCGACATTGGTAGAACGAAATGCGGCAACAACGCTTACACCATTTTGAAGGGTGCGACGTGATGAATCAATCTGCCCACATGCCACTCACAGATCGTTAAACAATCAAGAAGACACTAACGCCAAAACAGGACAAAGCTTTACCCTCAAGCTGAAGACACTAACGCCAAAACAGGACAAAGCTTTACCCTCAAGCTGAAGACACTAACGCCAAAACAGGACAAAGCTTTACCCTCAAGCTGAAGACACTAACGCCAAAACAGGACAAAGCTTTACCCTCAAGCTGAAAGACACTACTAACGCCAAAACAGGACAAAGCTTTACCCTCAAGCTGACGACACTATTAACGTCAAAACAGGACAAAGCTTTACCCTCAAGCTGAAGACACTAACGCCAAACAGGACAAAGCTTTACCCACAAGCTCTCAAGACGAAAAAGATCAGAACTCAAATAGCCAGTATGTCCGAAGTCTTTCTTAGTGACTGTTTTATCAAACCAGTCATCATTGGCCATTTGCATTCCCGAGAGTAAAGCATTCACCGACCGACCTTTCAGTGAGCTTCCTCAAACGTCAGTAAGTATGAGGTCAAACTGACTGACCACTGGTGAATCACATTGACCGCAACAGAGCATTTGCACAAAACTGAGCGCAAATCACCAGGAATGTTCTAGGTAGCATCCAGAATCGAACTAAAGGTCTGTTTCGCTTTGAACACACACACACACACACACACACACTCTCTCTCTCTCTCTCTCTCTCTCTCTCTCTCTCTCTCTCTCTCTCTCTCTCTCTCTCTCTCCTCTCTCTCTCTCTCTCTCTCCTCCCCAACATACATCTGACCGTAATCTCGCCATGCCTCCAATCTCAGATACTGCCAGCCTTATATTAAGGTGTCTGAATTATTCATGCAATGCGGAAGGACTTCAGATGCGAGATGCCACAGTACCCCTCTCTCTCTCTCTCTCTCTCTCTCTCTCTCTCTCTCTCTCCTCTCCTCTCTCTCTCTCATGTAATCAATTCTCCATTCCTTTCTCTGTCTTTCGATGCACACGTTCGCCTCTTCGTCTACGCTTAATTAATGATGCCTGGACGGGAATTATTACTTGACTGTCAGGGAAGTCTGCTTTGGCAAAGTACTGTGTGTGACTCACGTTGGTAAACAACATTTGCAATCTATGAATCGATCGAAAATTGAAGTGTGTATTACCACTATACTACTAAGTGTATCAGTTTTGAACATCTTTGTTTTAGATGTAAAATTCTTTGGCCTGATAACTGTGATTTTGATGTGTCCACCGTGCAAGATCTCAACAACAACAACAAAAAGAGGAGGTGAGGAATGTTTCGGTTTTTTTTTATTTGTATAGATATTCACGAAAACTGATTGAGCCTAAATATCATATAAACAATTTTGTTTCTTTTAGAATGAGCTTGTGAGGCGCACATTTCCTCTCTCTCTCTCTCTCTCTCTCCTCTCTCTCTCTCTCTCTCTCTCTCTCTCTCTCTCTCTCTCCACACGCACTCATACACACAGACACACAGACACAGACACATATACGCACATACACACACGCGCGCGCGCACAGAGAGAGAGAGAGAGAGAGAGAGAGAGAGAGAGAGAGAGAGAGAGAGAGAGAGATGATATGATATGATATGATTTATTGCTATAAAGCGGTACAGCTTCATAAGCAAGACGGCGCGATGAACAATAACACAACAAAACAATTAAACAAGACAGCGCGGAAAGTCCGACATGGAAACCATGGCAAACAATATTCTTTTCCCCCTCTTGGCATCTGTCCCACAGTAACCGGTCCGTCAAACGAGTCTCGTGAACACAGGCTGTCAGCCCAGGTAGAACTGGATCAGGCCGTGCAGCGTCTCCATCTCCCGTGCTGCACGTGCTTGGATCTCGGCGTATTGTGTTTTGACAACACGTTTCCCTTTACGGAGACTGGCAAGTTTTGCACGTTCTTCTGTCAGCATGTTTTTGTCGTCCTGCTTCACATACCAGAACACACATTTGCTGTCACCAGAGATTGCCGCACAAGTAAATTCCAGGACTAGATCGTCTGATTCGCACATCAGCACATCAGTGTCGGTCGATCGCTGGACTGTCACTTTTCGGAAGGATTTATTTCTGTCCTTGTCCCTCAATCGTCTTTGCACAGACCTATCTGTGAGGGTAGCGACATAGCTTTTAACCACACTGGTAGAGAGAGAGAGAGAGAGAGAGAGAGAGAGAGAGAGAGAGAGAGAGACAGACAGACAGACAGACAGACAGACAGACAGACAGACAGAGACAGAGAGAGAGAGAGAGAGAGAGAGAGAGATGCAAATATAGATGTACTTTTGCAAACTTTCTGGTAAAGAGAAGCGGATGAA
>JAMYXO010003414.1:7500-12500 GCA_033310375.1 Conus canariensis | reverse complement strand
CAAAACAAAAACAGATCAGTTATTTGATCTTATATCATTATGGGCAAGGGTGTTTGTTTACACACGCAGAATTATTAGTGCTAAACCAAGATTGTTAGCATTTATATGTGAATTGAACTATAGGTGCAATATAAAAAGACATATGTACGTGAAGGAAATGTGCTGTCAAGAGTTCCTGAACAAATGGCTACAGTATAGCGTCTTTGCATAGTTTCTAGAGAACGTAGTGCATTCTTTCAAATGTCACATTGTAACTCACTTTCTATGATAAACAACAACTAATAATAACGCATAGGCCTACCTACTTATAATAAAATATCTTGATACTCCACTTATTCGGCTTTGATGATGTAAGCTGAGTCCAAGTGGGAAAAAAAAGATTATGGTCAAATAAGCCATGAGGATAAAGAATCAATAATAATTGGCCACCTGATTTTTTTCTACCCCCCCCCCCCCCCAGCCCCTGCCACCACCACTTTTTGTAGATTTAGATTTTTTCATAGCCCACATTTGTTGTTTATTGTTGTTATTCTTCAACGGTACAAACCCTTGCAGCGTTCCGTGATTCCATTCTGATTATTACACTCTAAAATGTTTGATACTAACGCTAGTAAATTCAGCATGTGATATATTGTACATGAGAAGGGGTTGTTACATGATTTTGACGTTCTTTGCAGAACGTTGTGCGTAGAGACACTAAAATTTTCTGGGTATGGTCTGCTTCGATTGGAAATAGAACGTTCATTGCAAGGGAAGGGGTTGAGATACATGGAGGGAGTGGCGGGGTGTGGAGGGGGGAGGAAGCGCATCCAACGCAGGACGTTTATTTCAGTACTCATCTCAACCAAAAGGAACATAGGCTGAGAGGATGACAGATGGCTAGGTAAGCAAAGTAGGCTCGATTTTTTTTCTATTATCAGACACTTTGTTCTGGTACTTTGAAAATACTGATATTCTTCCAGGATACCGTTCTGACCACTCCATGGTAACATTAATGCTAAAATTCGGCAAAACCGAAAAAAATCATAATTTTTGGAAATTTAACTCCTCTTTACTTAGGGATAAATGCTACGTAGAAGAAATAAATTCAGAAATGTTTGATGTTATTAGTGAATATGCAACTACTCACTACGACAGAACAACAATAAAGGATGTCCCTAAATCAGAAATACAGTTACAAGTCTCCGACAAACTTTTCCTTGATTTTATGCTGATGAAAATCCGTGCAAAAACAGTTGCTTATGCTACTATGAAAAACAAGAAAATGAGAGATCATGAAAACAAACTAATAAAAGATATTGAAACATTAGAAAATACAGAAAATAAAACTGAAAATGAAATTATCATGCTTAAAGAAATGAATACAGAACTCGAAGCCATACGAGAGAGGAGAATGGAAGGAGTATTGTTGAGATCAAAAGCCAGATGGATTGCAGAGGGGGAGAAGGTTTCCAAATATTTTTGTAATCTTGAGAAAAGAAATTATACTGGCAAACAGATGACAAGATTAGTAACTAAAGATGGACATTCCACTGAAAAACAAAAAGATATCATGAAGGAAGTTAAATGTTTTTATGAAAACTTATACAAGGAAAAAGACGTAGAAGAATGTGAAATCTCGGACCTCGTAAGAAATGTTCCTAAACTATCGAAAGAAGAAGAGCGATTATTAGAAGGCGAAATTACTTTAGAGGAGGCAGGTTTTGCATTAAAAAAAAACATGCAGAACGGTAAAAGTCCAGGGACAGATGGATTTAGTGCAGAATTCTTTAAGTTTTTTTGGAAGCAGATTGGGCCTTTTGTAGTGAGCTTTAAATGAAGCATACAAGGATGGAGAACTGTCCACAACACAAAAAGAAGGATTGATCACTTGTATTCGCAAAGGTGATAAACCGAAAGATTATATTCAGAACTGGCGCCCTATATCTCTCCTGAATGTTGTCTATAAGATAGGTTCTTCATGCATTTCAAACAGAATAAAAAAGGTCTTACCACAGTTGATAAATGAAGATCAGTCTGGTTTTATGGCCAACAGATACATAGGCAACAACTTAAGATTAATATATGATTTAATTACTTATCTAGATGCAAAGAATATTCCAGGTTTACTTCTAAGCATTGATTTTGAGAAAGCTTTTGATTCTTTAAGTTGGAAGTTTATGTTTAAGATCTTAAGAGGATATGGCTTTGGAGAAAGTATTTGTCGATGGATTGAGACGTTTTACAAAAATATAAAGTCAACAGTTATTGTTAATGGAAATACTTCCCAGTGGTTTCAGGTAGAAAGAGGATGCAGACAAGGAGACCCACTTTCCCCATATTTGTTTATTCTTTGTGCGGAAATTTTGGCAATAATGATTAAGGAAGAGGAATTGATCAAAGGAATTCATATCGGTGACACTGAACACGAAATTTCTCAGTTTGCCGATGATACTCAGTTATTTAATGTAGGAGATAAAACTTCATTTGAAAAAAAACTATACTTCTTCTTGATCGCTTTGGTTGAGTGTCAGGACTTCCTATGAACAGTAGTAAAACACAAGCAGTATGGTTAGGAAGCAAGAAAAGATCACAAGTAACTTACTCTCCTCACTTAAAAATTATATGGAATCCTCCTAGATTCAAGATACTAGGTATATGGTTCACTCAAGATCTTAAGGATTGTGAAAGTATTAAAACTATAACGAAAATTTTTCTGAAGGTAAAATACTGTTAAAGATTTGGTCACAAAGAACCATTACCCCAATAGGTAGAGTAGCTGTTTTGAAATCGCTTGTTTTGTCCAAATTAATACACTTATGGATATTACTCCCAGATCCACCAGACTACTTCATAGGAAACCTCCAGAAACTATGCTTTCAGTTTGTCTGGAATGGAAAACAAGATAAAATTAGTCGGAAAACCTCTATCAAAAGAACGAAACAGGGTGGACTAAACATACCTGACATAAGGAAAATATATCTGTGCTTTGAAACTGTCATGGATTAAAAAACTAAAAACCACAAACCATAAATGGAAATGTATAGCAACAGAAATATGCCCGATTCTTTCGTTTCCAGAATACTATGGAACAGCTTTTGATTTTAAGCATAAAAACATGAGCACCTTTTGGATGCATGTACTGAAAGCATATGAGCTATTCCATTTTAATGTAAAACCCAAAACTTGGAATGAATTGCTTTCTGAACCGATTTTCTACAACGAAAATGTAAAAATTGGTAATGTAGTAATTAAACATAATAAATTGATAAGAAAAGGAGTGTACGCCATGAAACATTTTTTCAAGACTAATGGAGAATTTATGACTTTTGAGGAATTTTCAACAAATCATGGATGTGAGATTGATTTTGTCACGTTTAATGGTATTATATCGGCAATTAAAGAATATATCAGAATAAGTGGAATAAAACGAAATAGAGACAATAACAGATTTTTGGACATACCAAATGCATTAAGACATATTTATAAGGTATCAAAAGGATCAAAATTACTGTATGAAATTTTAACACAAGACAATGTCAGACCTAATTGTTGTTTGAAATTGACACAAAAATTAAATGTTGATATTCCTTGGAAAGAGGTGTTCCTTAAAATACATAAAACTAAAGATGTTAGATTAAAGTGGCTACAGACTAGAATTGTTCACAGAATTATTGCAACAAATGTTGTTTTAAGTGCAATGGGGGTATCTGCCACAGCAAACTGTTCGTTATGTAATGAAGCAAGAGACTCTATTGAACATTCGTTCTGGAGTTGTAAATATATTAGATGTTTTTGGACCTCTTTGGAAAAAATGTTCAATGAAAAATTTAAAAATGTTTATGATTTAAAGATTTCACTTTGAACTGGTACTTTTTAATGTGGATAACCATTCTAATACAGATAGTATTTTTGACTTTATAATCATGTTTGCCAAACAGTATATATACAAATGTATATTAAAAAATCCCCACCTAACTTAACTATCTTTCAGAAGAAGCTGACTAAAAGATATAAAATAGAACAATACAATGCGAAAATTAATGATAATGTGTCTAGGTTTACTACAGAATGGAACTTTTATACACCTTTACTTGTCACTGTATAATTGATATGTGTATGCATGTGTGTATGTATATGTGTGTATATATATATATATATATATATATATATATATATATATATTATGAACAATATAAGAAAGTTCTTAAAAAATCTGAAGGTGCTCAACCCCTTGGGGAGCAACATCTGTTAAAAAATATTTTTAAAATGAAGTGGTAAAATCTACAAGCTTGTTTCTAGCGTTGCTATCTTCAGGATCCTGAAGATAGCAACGCTAGAAACAAGCTTGTAGATTTTACCACTTCATTTAAAAAATATTTTTTAACAAAATATATATATATATATATATATATATATATATATATATATATATGTTTAATCAGCTATCGTAAGAGCAAGTCAAAATGTTTTTGCATACTCCATGCCCATTTGCACATGTATTCGCCACCCCCCCTCCCCCTCCCCCCCCCCCCCCAACTTGATAGTCATGCTGTTCTTGTCATTGTTGTAGGTATTGTTGTTATTATTGAGATGTTATTGCTGTTACTATTACTATTGATGATGATGTTACTTTCAGGAGTATGATAATCTCAGATATCCCCTGTCGCATATGCCCCCTTCCCCTTTTCCCCCACTACCCACTTCATGTGCCCCTTTCCCGTTTCTTTCTTCGTTTATGTGTGTGTGTGTGTGTGTGTGTGTGTGTGTGTGTGTGTGTGTGTGTGTGTGTGTGTGTGTGTGTGTGTGTGTGTGTTATTGTTTTAAAAAAATGCAATAAAATGTTTATTACCCCCAAAATAAAAGATGGCTACGGGGGAAGTGGGAGCCTTGGGGAGGGGGGGGGGGGAGAGGTGATTAGGGGAGTATTGACACAGGAAAGAGAAGATGGGAAGGTGGGAAGGGGGTTGGGGGGGGGGTTGGGGGGGGGGGCGGGTCAGACTGTGGGCTATGTGAAAGTC
>JAMYXO010003414.1:0-5000 GCA_033310375.1 Conus canariensis | reverse complement strand
CAGGCCAAGATCGGGTAACCGTCTACCACTGCAATTCAAAGCATGGAAGTAGGGAGGGGGGGGGGGGGGGGAGAGGGGGGGTGAAGAAAGAGGAGCGGTGGGGATGGGGGATTGGGATGGGGGATGGGGTGGGGCTTGTCTAAAGAAACACGGCAGGTCAGTTCTACGGTCCTGATAAATTATGATCCCTTGCAGTCGGCTGGACTATAAACCACAAAAAGTGTGATGTTAGGTATGAGGGGGTGTGTGCGTGTGCGTGCGTGCGTGTGTGTGTGTGTGTTGTGTGTGTGTGTGTGTGTGTGTTGTGTGTGTGTGTGTGTGCGTACGTGTGTGCGTGCGTGCGTGAGTGTGAGAGAGAGTCTCTCTGTGTATGTGCGTGTGTGTGTGTGTGTGTGTGTGTGTGTGGTGTGTGTGTGTGTTGTGTGAGGAGAGAGAGAGAGGGAGGGAGAGAGTCGGTTGGAGAGGGGCGGGGGGGGGGGGGGGGGGCAGGTTGACACAAGCGACAGTTGCTCAGTCACACACCGACAAGCAATACTGCGTCTCTCTCTCTCTCTCTCTCTCTCTCTCTCTTCCCCTCTCTCTCTCCTCTTCTCCTCTGTTCGTTCTGTTGTCTGTCTGTCTGTCTGTCTGTCTGTCTGTCTGTGTCTGCGCGCGCGCGCGGGAGGCACGCACGCGCGCGCGTACACTGGTGTGTGTGTGTGGTGTGTGTTTGTGTGTGTGGTGTTTCTTTCCAAGAAAGTACACTTAGGAGTTAACGCATCAACGCAATTGCATAAGTGGGGTGATGGATTGGGGAGAGGAGTAAATCGAGAAGGGGGGGGGGGAGGGGTGGGCGGGCAAGGTTTCCCCCAGGGATGGAGACGGGGGGGGGGGTGGCGGGGGGGGGTGGGGGGGGGTTTTGGTGGGGGGGGGGGTCAACGACGTGAAAGAGCGGGGGGGGGGGGGTAGGTAAAAAAAGTGCTGGTCACACACAAAATGGCCACAAAATCTTTGGCCCTTTCCGCCCCTCACAGGGGGGTGATAATTTTTTTCGGGGAGGGCGCCGGGTGCGAGGGGCCGTGCCGCTGCACTGCAAGCCGCATCCTTAGTATGGGTCCCTTTGGGGGAAAAGGCGGGGGAGGGAGCGGAGGATGCTGGGTAAACCACGAAGCATCCCTTCCCCCCCTGCGCTTCGGAAGAGGGTGGGAAAGTGGTGGGGGGGGAGGTGGGGAGGGAGGGGGAAAGGGGGGGGGGGGGGGGAAAAAAGGGGGCCGGAAGCGCAAGTCAAGTCCCTTCATGTTTGTATCCCGCCGACCACGGGGCATGTTGAATGAATAGGTCGGTACACATGGGATTCATCCACTGGCATCACACGCAGCCGCACGCACGCACGCACACGCGCTTGAGCAGTTTTCTTTTTTTCTGCACTGGTGGGGTTTAAAACGGGCAAAAACGGAATGTGTGTTTTGGGGTGTTGTTGGTGTGTGTGGGGTTGGTGGTGTGGTGTGTGTGGGGTGTGTGTGCGTGCGTGCGTGCGTTGTGTGTGTGGGTTGTGAGAGAGAGAGAGAGAGAGAAAGAGAGTATGTGGTTTGTGGTGCGTGGGGCGGCGGCGGCGCGCGCGCGCGTGTGGTGGTGGTTGTGTGTGTTTGTGTGTTGTGGGGTGTTTAGCCATTTTTTTTAAAAATTTTAAAAGGAAATGTGGGACAGGTACGATTACTTTTGTTTCCACCAACACAGATTTATGATTAACGACAGAAGCCAGCCAGCCACCACCAGCCAACAGACAACAGACAGACAGCAACAGGCAGACAGACAGATAAAGATTCCTTTTAAAAGGTAGCGGAAGGCGGCGGAAGAGGGGGGTGGCAAATTTCATAAGACTTCGGGTTGGGGGTTACTATAAATTCCTTTAAATCCTTTTTTTTTCCCTCTTTTTTTTTTTTTTCAATTTTTCCCCTCATTGTTTTAAATTCAAATGGAAGTTAAAAAAAAAACAAACCACACAAAAAACCGGCCATGTGTTCTTATTTTTTATACATTTTACGAAAAAATTTTCCCTTCCAACCACACCGGGGGGAATGGGGCCGGAGTACACCTGAGGAAAACATAAACACATTTTGAAATAGTGGGGGAACCACACACACCCACCCACACACACACACACACACACACCCACACACACACACACACACACAAAACACACACACATACTTTCATACATACATACTACATCTACAACATACATACATACATCCCATATATACATAAAACACAAAAAGAAGCAAGAGAGCCACACACCACACACACCCCAAACACACCCCACACACACACAACACACACCACACACTTAAAAAACCCACACCACACACACACAAAACCCCACAAACACACCCCCAAACACAACACAGAGAGAAAAAGAGAGAGAAAGAGAGCCACACCCCCACACAACACACACACCCACACACACACACACACCCCCAACACTCACACCACACACACACACACACACCACACAAACACACACACACCACAAAAATTCCACACACACACACACCACACACACACACACACAAAAACCCCACATTCACACCCCCACACACCACACACACACACACACACCACACATTCACAACACACACACACACACACACAAAAACACACACAAAAACACACACACACACACACAGGCGAGCCACGTTTCGCGCACTCGCGTGGGGGGCGGGTGCACGATTTTTTAAAGGGGTGAGGCTTTTTCCTTCCCTCAGGGGTTAGTTTTTCAGTTCACGCCCACTACTCCAAATATACACCCCCACCACATTTAAAAAGGGAAATTTTTCATTTTTAAACAATCTAGAAAAAATTACAAAAAAAGGGGGAATCCCCACAATTTTTTGGGCCCAAGACCCCCACAAAACCACACACCAACACACACACACCCCACAACACACCCCCACAAACAACACACACACACAACCACACACACCACGCACACACCCCCACACGCACGCACGCACCAGGGCCCCCCAAAACAAACCACACACACAAAACACAACACCCCAAACACACACATAAAACACACACACACCTGCACCCGCGCACCCACATACAACAAAACACACAACACACACACACAAAACACAAACCCCCACACACACCACACACACCACACAGATGGGAATACGAATATGAAGGGTTTTTAATAATACTTATTTTTTCCCCAAAACCCTTGCCCCCCCTGGAGGGGGAAGGGTGGGGGGAAGGGGGCCCAAAAGTGAGACGTCGACACTAAAAATCACATGAACAACATTTGATGCGTTTAAAAGGGGGAACAGGGACATAGGAGCCAGATCCGGCAAAACACTTTTGGTCAGGGGGGGGACACGGGGAAAATTTTTTATTGCTGTCCATCACGATTTTCTTAGGTTAGGAAGCCAATTTTTTGGGGGAAAAGGGGGGGGGGGGTTTGGTGGTCTTTCGGATTTCCTATTCCCCCGCGTGGAATCGTTGGAAGCACCACTGCTTTTAAAAATTCCTCTGGTTTTTTCCCCCAAAAAATTTAATTCAAGATTTCTTTTAAATGTCATACCCATGACGTCCCGGAAAAGCTCCTTTTGTTGTTGTTTTTGTTGTTGTTTTTTTGTTGTTTGTTGCCCTTCGTTGTTGTTGTTTTTTTATATTTTTCATTATTGTTGTTGTTTTTTAATATTTTAACTGAAATTTTTCCCCCAAAAACTAAAAAACGGAAAAAAACGTAGTTTTTTGGCTTTTTTTTCCACCCCCTTTGTGGGCATTCGAGGAAATTTGGGATCGACCATTTGCCAAAAAGCCCAAGGCAAAAGTTTGATCGGGTTTACTGTTCCTCACATTTCCAAAAAACCCCCAAAAAAAAAAGGGGGGCCGGGTGTCAAAGCCCTTTTCTGGCAAGAGAATGGACCTTGCAAAACGGATAACAAATTAAAAAAAAAACCCTTTCAAACCTCAACGATTTTCCCTTCCATTTTTCCAGGGGGGGGCCGTAAAGAAGAAACGTCCTGTGCCGCTTGCACAAAAGGCCACCGTTTTATACCCATTCTTATTTTTTAAAAGGGGAAAAAGGAAGACCCGGGTTTTTCCCCGTCTGTTCCACTCACATTTGAAACATATTTTTTTTGATTTTTGGGACTTGAAATGAGTGAGACAAAAACCCACTTTTCAGCGGGGCCCAATAAAAACCCCCGTTCAGAGATGTCCCACCGACGTGATCTTTGAGTTTTTGAGAAGATTAACATTTTTCTTTCTGTTTTTAAAATTTTTTCGAAAGAAAATTTTTTAAAAGGGAAGTTTCTGGTGCGTTTCTAAAAAAGTAATTTAAAGAGAGTGGAAAGCTGGGTTTTTTTTTTTTTTTTTTTTAATTTTTTGTGTTTTTTTAGTTTACTTGTGAGTTTTTTTTTAAACGTGGGGGACCCCCCCGATGTGGCCCTTTCCCGGTCGGCGGGGGGTAAAAAAAAAATTTTCCTTTAAACCTTACCTTTTTAAACTTTTATTTTTTTTGTTTTTTTTTGTTGTGTTTTTCCCTTTTAATTTTTTTATTGTTATTGGTGGTGGGGGTGGTGGGGGGTATCATAATCAAAAATAAACATCATCATCATCACCTCATCTAAACCCCTTTTTCATTGCGTTATTTTCATCATTTTTCACCATATTTTTATGTTATCAATATTGTTATCATCATTATGTTTTTGATTGTGTAAAAAAAATTTTTTACATTATTTTTAAATTTTCTTTAAATTTTTTCATTACCATTTTTTAATTAAATTTAATCTTGTAATTTTTGGGGGGGGGGGTGTGGGGGGGGCGGTGACATCATCATCATCTCATTTTAAACATCATCCACATAAACATCTTTAAATCATCATTTTTTTTATCTTAAACTTTTATCACCCCGTTTTTTTTATTTTTTTAAAAATTTTTTTCATTATCATTATCATTAGTATTGTAATTTTTACATTAGCATTATCATTATCTTGTTGTTATCAATTTCA
>JAMYXO010003413.1:0-20251 GCA_033310375.1 Conus canariensis | reverse complement strand
GGGAGTTTTAAAAGGGCCCCAAAAACCGAAAGCAGATGTCAAAGAGTCCCCAAACCCTTTGAAATTCCCTAAAAAGGGGAGGGAGGGATGTTTTGTAAAAGAGAGGCGTGCGGGGGGGGTTCAGGGTACGAAAACTCTGAAAATTTTCACAGAAAGTCAGTTTTTGATATTTTAGGGGGGGAAAGACACTTGTCTAGGGGAGTGCAGAGAATCAGAAAGGAAATCTTGCCCCCCCATTTGAGCTGGTTTTTTTTCCTCCTCGGTACTGGATCCCCCCATATCCATTCTGTGCAGGGGGACCTGTAGCTGTTCATGGTCCATCATGGAAAAATGGGGGGATGGGCAAAGGGGAAGGGGCCCGGGAGGTGAAAAAGGAAAGGTGGTGGGAAGACAAAGGGAACCCAGGGTTGATGGTGGGCAGTGGATTTCCATCAGGGGACCCCGTTTTTCTGGATCGTCGTCTCTGGGTAAATGGGGACAAAAAACACTGAGCATTTTGTAGCCTTTTCACTGCCCCAGCAGTTTGCTCCCACCTGTGTGGGTCGATTTTTGGGAGCGCGGGAAAGCCCGGGGGTCGATAAAAAATCAAGGTGCACATGATTGCTCGTACTGTTGAGGTGGAAAAAGGGGAGGATAGAAAGAAGAGAAAAAAGGGTTTAAAGGGAAATTGCAAAAATCAAACAAAGGGGAAGGGGAAAAAGGGAGAAGGGGGGACAGCGGGGCGGGCCCGAGGGGAAGACGGAAGAAAGTTAAAAGGAAAGAGAGAATAAAGGGGGAAGGAAAGGGGAAGAGGGGAAAGGGAAAGGGGGGGAAAAAAAAAATAAAAAAAGGAGGAGGGGATAATAAGGAGACAGGAGTTGGGGGGAAAAGAGTGGAAAAAAACAAAAAAAGGGAAAGGGAAAAACTGAAAAAAGGAGGGAATTTTGGGGAAGGAGGGGGGAGGGGGAGGGAAGAAGGGTAGAAAGGAAGAATGGGGGAAAAAGGGAAAAGAAAAAAAAGACATGAATAAATAATTGCAAAAAAAAACAAACAAAAAAATGGAGAGGGGGAAAAAAGATTGGTGGGGAGACTGGGTTGGGGAAAAAAAAAAGAAAGAATGAATGAATAACTAACAGACAGAAGGGGTTTGGGGGGAGGCGAAAAAAGGGGCACACACACAACACCCCCACACCACACACACACACACACACCCCACACACACACACACAAAATTCACACAACATGCCACACAAGATAGCACACAAACCACGAATGAACACAAATTGAGAGAGAGAGAGAGAGGAGAGGAGAGGAGGGGGAGAGAAGGAGAGAACAAAGGGGGAAGAGGAGACCGGCCCCATTTACTGGGGTTGGGGTCAGGGCGTGGGTTGGTTCAAGCCGTTTGAAGAAAAAGGGTGGGCGAGGAGGGTGATGGCCCCGGGGAAAATAATCCCCAGCCTGACCAAGGCTTGCCCCCAGTGGACCGGCCACAACGCCTCCACGAAATTTTGCTGTATCCCCGGGGACAATCTTTAAATCATCATCATCACATCTTATAAATCATCGTGGGTAAATCGTCATCGTCGTCATCGTCAGGGTTTCATAAATTCATCATCACTTCACCCATCCAATTCATCACCATCTTAACCATCTTTTCTACTTCTTTTTCCTTTTCTTTTTCTTCTTCTTCTTCTTCTTCATAGTCATCTTTCATAATCGTCCATTTTTGGGTCGTCGGGGTCATCATCATCATCACCCCTCATCTTTCATCCCCATCATAAAAAAATCACATAAATATACTCTTTCGTCTTCTTCATCTTCTTCATTTTCCTCATTATCATCTTGTGGGCATCGTTATCAATAATCATCTTCATCATTTCATCATCATCATCATCATCATCTTGTCGTCGTTATCGTCATTGTTACCTTTATTGTCATTTAAAAGTGTGAGGGGGCCTGAAAAAAACCTTTTTTCCCACTCCCCAAACCATAAATATCTTTGGTCGTTTTTGTTTGTTGTCGGGGTCGCCTTTCAAAGTTTTTGTCTTCATCTTAATATAAATCGTACTATCCAGCTGATTTGAGGGGGTTGAAAAAAACCCTTTAAAAAAGTACAACTGTAGCGGGGCCTAAAACAGCCCATCATTTGTTGTCGTCATCCCCATGGGCATATTGGCGGCCCCGGGGGGGTTCTAAAACATCTCCGGGAAAAAAGTACAGCACTTTCCTGGACAATTATTTCATCGTCCCCCCTCCTCCCCACATCATCATCATCTGTTTCGTCGCCGCCGTCGTCTCATTATCTTCACTTCATTGCCCCCACCCCAAACCACATGCTTCTTTATTGGCTTCGTTGACGCCCCGTGTCACCCTCAAAAGTGATAAAAGGGGTTTTAAACCCTTACCCAGATTTTTTTTTCCCCGGGTTTTGGGGGGTTTGTTTTGGGTCGGAGAAGAGAGGAGAGGAGAGAGAAAAGGGGGAGAGAGGGAGGGAGAGAGAGAGAGAGGAAGAGAGAGAGAAAGAAAAAAGAGGGGAAAGCGAGACAAAGGACAGAGAGACAGAACAAGAAAAGAAAAAGGACAAATGTTTTAAATTAAAACTAGGCCACTTCCCCGGTGTAAATTGGGAACAGGGGGGGGGTTAAGAAAAAAAATAAAAAATTTGACCCGAAAATGAAAAAAAAGTAAGGAAAGGAAATCAATAAATCGTCAAATACATTTAATATCCCTAAAACACAAAAAAAAAAATAAATCTCGCGAAATAACCCAACCGTTTCGTTTGCCCAATTTTTCTCTCCTCTCTTTTCCTTCCTCTTCTCTCTCTCTCTCCCCTCCCCTCTCTCTCACACACACACACACACACACACAACCACACACACCCCAAAACACACACCCCTTTCTATCACACGCTATCGGGTTGTGATATTTTTTTTAAAGGAAAACTTTGCGGGGGCATGCAGGAACAAGGGTTTTCTAAGCCCCACATCAGTCTTTTCCACTCTGACTTCAAGAGCTTTCGTTATGAATGTAGCCACAGCATTACAGATGTTTTTTTTTGCGGCAGTAAGGGACATTTTTAAAAAGGGCCGATGGTCGTCTATAAAACTTAAAAATTTTATGAAAACCGCTCGCGAAAAAATTTTGGGGTACTTAGGAAAATACTATCAAAAAAGGGTTTCCCCGGGAAATTCCAACTCACAGGACAAAACGGACAGCACGTGCTTCACGGGGGACGTTCGAAATTACCGCGGGTTTTGGGTGTTTTAAAACGGATCACCAAGTCTGAACCGTATAAAGTTTTTACGACTGCTCAGTTTTTTTTAAGTGAATAGATAAATTTTGGCTTTTCCCAAAAAACCCCTTAAAAAGGGAAAAATTTAAAAGAGAAATGGGTCCTTAGTTTTCTATGTGGCAATTACCATTCTTTTTAAAAAAAAATTTGAAAAATCGATTACCCGATTTTTGGGAATTTTTTAAAAAGGAAAATTTTTTACTTTTGGGAACCCCTTGATTTTTTCCCCAATAAAAATCCCCCAAAAAAACCGTAACGTTTAAGTAAAGGCGACTGAGGAAACCCAATTGTTTTTCCACGGCAATGTAAATAAATTTTAACTTTTTTATACGTTTTTGGGGGGAAGGGACGATTGTCGGGCATTTTAAAACCGGGAAATGTACCCCAAACTTCCCCGCTTTTTAGATAAATGTTTAAATAAAGTGGAAAACCCTACCGTTTCCCCAAAAAAACCAAGGCTTTTGGGCGTTTTTTAAGAAACATTCGGGAAATTCTCTTAGTGCAAACAAATGTTTTTTTTTCTATAGCCGAGGGTTTGCATTTAACCCCCAATTACTTCCCAGCGCTATAGGAAAAGGATTGGCGGGAATCTGAAAATTTAAAAAAGTTTGAAAGAAAAATTTTTTTGGGGCCACACTTGATATTTCCACAAATTTTTAAAAAAAATAATGACCTGATTTTTTGCCCTGGTTTGCTAAACCCTAAAAGGCAATAAAGAAAAGAAAAGGCCAGTGGGGGAAATTTATAGAAACCTAAATTTTTTATATTGATTTAAAAACAAAATCTTATTTCCCATAAAATTGGGTTTAAACCATTTTTCTTTTGAAGGGAATAAAAACCCCCCATTTCAAAAACACAAAAAACTTTTTGTTTTTTCCAGTTTTACCAAAAAATTTCAAGTTTCTAAGCTTTTTTAAACCCCCCAAAAAAACCGTTCAGTTTGTGTCTAAAGCCTATGACAGTGGCCCGCCCCGAGCGCCCACTTCGTCAGCAAACGCGGGAATCAATAGCTCTTTGAATTTGGAGTTTTGGGAAAATTCCATGCCTTCCCCCAATTCCCCTCTTTTAATTTTTCCGCAAGTTCTTTTAATAAAAAAAAAAAAAATTAAAAGGGGGCTACAATTTCTTTTGGCTTTAAAAACCCCTTTAGGACACATAAAAAATATTATTTAAGTCTCCCCGTATTTTTAAACCCCTAGCCGGTGAAAACCCGGGTGTACTACTTTTAATTGCATTGTCATCTTTCCTTTTTTTCCCCCCCTTTTTCTTTAAGACTAACCAAATTTCGATTTCCCCCCCCCCCCCCCCCCCCCCCCCCCCCCCCCCCCCCCCCCCCCCCCCCCCCCCTTTAAAAAAAAATTCGGGCCCCGAAAGGCCCTTTTTTAAAATAAAGGTTTTAAAGCCACGTATAGTTTTTGGTGGTTAGAAATTTTGCTTTTGCCCCCGAGAGACAGGAGTGTAAATATTGGTCATTTTGGTTTTCTATACCCCTTCCCTTAAAACCCACCCTGCTGCATCGTTTATTACACTATTATCCTCGACCCTTTTGGGTTTTAAGCGTTTTTTTTCAAAAATGTAGCTGTATTTTGTTAAATTTAAATGATATTCAACAGGGAAATCCCCTCTTTAATTATCGGGGGGGGAATTTGTTACCCACCTTTCTTGTGCAAGGGGTTGAATAAGGGGCTTACCCATGCAGAGGGAAAGATTCCAGAATAAAAAAGATTTGGTTAAAAATATTTCTTAAGAAAAAGGAAAACGGTGGGCATAGCATTTTTTTCAGAACTCCCCCAATAAGTCCGTCTGGCCAGGAGTTTTGGGTTTCTTTTTAAAGCCTTTATCGAGTTTTAAAATTTCTCCCTCTGTTCATCTTGTTTAAAGGGGAAAAACTGGT
Organism: Conus canariensis; assembly: GCA_033310375.1. Classification (NCBI taxonomy): domain Eukaryota; kingdom Metazoa; phylum Mollusca; class Gastropoda; order Neogastropoda; family Conidae; genus Conus; species Conus canariensis. Next base: position 15,086 of record JAMYXO010003413.1, on the reverse strand, counting down.
TTCACAGTCAAAAATCAAAAAAAAACAGTCATCTTCCCCTGAAAGCCTGGAAGTGGAGTCAGGTGGGGTAAACTCTTCATTGAATAATCGTTCAAAAATGCTGAAACCGGGTTCTGTTTTGGGGATAATGATTTTTGACACAACGGAATATTTCCCTTTTTGGGACTTCAGTGTCCCCCAAAAAATTGTTTGGGAGTTCTAGCGTTTTCATTAAGAGTGCGCAAAAAACACATTGTCGGTATAACTGCTGCTTATGCGGGGGTAAACCCTTTGTATTGATTTTAACAAATAACAATAATTTTAATTCAGGCCCCAAGGGGTTGTGGGGGCTTTTTACCCAATTTTTTCCCCGGGCTGTAAAATTCTCAGTGCCTGCCCCTTACCTGAGGGCCCTTTTAACAGAGCTTTTTTAATAAAAACCCGGGGGTTTGCGCTTTCGTTATCAAATGATGATATCCCCCCAAAAAATGCCCCTTGACCAGCCACAAAAGGCCCTTTTTTAAATTTTTGGGCCTAGGAAGCATTTTCCAAAATTTTCCCAATTTATCGCCAAAAATTTAATACCCCTTCCCTTCAAAAATTTAAAAGAACAACCCCCCAGAAATCCCAGTTCCCCAAACAAAACCCCATTTTTCTTTAGCCTGGATCCCCAAAAAATTTTTTTGAAATTGTGTAATTTTAGGGGCCTACCGGTTTTTTGACTACGGTTTGGAAAAACCCCCTTCCCTTAAAGTTCAACGGGCAGGTTTTTGGTTTCTAAATTCCCCCCTGGGGTTTATTTTCCAAACCTCGCGGCACGATGAAATTAAGTTTCTTGAAGAGATAAAGTAGTCGATTACACTTAAAAACCTTTGGGGGCCCCTATTTAAAATTTATAATTCCCCGTTTTCCTTCCACCGGTGGGAAAAGACCTTTCCCAAAATTTACAAATTTCCCAAAAGTGCTGAAAAAATGTTAAATTAAAAAATAGTGCCCAAAAAAACCCCTTTTGGGTTGAACGATCTTTTGCCCCGCCCCGGGGGAAAGTCATCCCCGGGGTATCATCCCCCTATTGTTAAAGTCTCCACCCATTTTGTAAAAAACCAAAATTCCTTTGCATTTGGGTCCCCCTTGTTTCTTGCTTTTAAAGTAAACCAAAGATGTTTTAAAAACGGACAATCACCAATTTCCCCTTCAAAAGAACCCCTTTTATCCCACTGTTTTAGAAGTAAAAAACCCCTTTTACCCTATTTCAGTTTTTTTGTATAAAAAGATCTGTTTTGCTGGGGGGGCCCAAATAAATCCCAAACCAAAAGAACATCTAGGTCGGAGTTTTAAGCGGGAAATTACTTTTTGTATGTTTCGTTTTTTTTACCCAAATTTGTTTAATCATTTTTGCATAAGTTTTCCTTACAAGAAATGCAACCCCAAATTTGACAAAGCGTGATGTAGCAGAAACAGATATCGTTTCCCCGGCAAAAAAAAAAATTTTTAAATTAACCCCAGGAAAAAAGAAAAGGGGAAAATTTTTCTTAAAAAAAATTTCCTTTTGAACAAACAAAAATCAAACTGAGGATATAATTTTTTTTACATCCAAGTAAAAAACTAAAGACAGACCCTCAATATTGTAGGACAAAAAGGGAGAGCCCATTCTTTCTTATTGCCCTTGAAGGGAGGCACGGCCGTTTCCCAAAGGTTTCCCCCCGGTTGTCTGGAGGATCATGGGGGAACAGAGGACCCGGCCCCCCTTTTTCCCCCCCGCCCCCCCAGGATCCCCCCCCCGAAGGTTTTTTTTTCCCCCGGGTGGGCCCCGCTGGAAAAAACCCTTTCCTGGGACCCTGCACCCCCTGCCGGGGTCCTCAAAGGGACCGGGTCCCTGGGCCATTACCCTGGGGACCGCCCCCTAAAGTTTCCATTGAAAAGGGGAAAATTTTGAGGGGCTGAGGGTTTTTCAGCGCACCGGGCACCGTCCTCTTTGATCCCCCAAAATTGTCCCCTCCCCATACAGCAAAGGACTGGCTCCCCACGTCGGCTGGGGGGCCCAACAAAAAGGGCCCCTTTCCCCTGTTTAAGCAGAGTCGGGCCCCCTTCGCCCCCAGTCCCGTTGCTAAAATCCGGTTGTGGGACTTCTGGAAAACCCTTTTGAAGACCAAACCCAAGGAAACCCTCCTGCCTGGTGCACGAAACGTTGCAGCCCCGTATTCCCCCCAGGACTTGGGAGTTTCCCCAGGGGAAGGTTTGGACAGGTCCTTAAGTCCCCCGGCAGAAATGTGTGGGCCCCTAGGGTGGTTCCCAAAGGGTTTCCCTGGTTCCCCTCGGGAAAAGTGGGGGGCCCCAGTCCCTTTTGTTCCCCTGGGTGTCCCCGGGTTCGGGCCCCAAGGGGGGGAAACCCTCTTGCTTTCCCCTGCCCCCGAAGGGGGGAAGGGAAAAGGGATAGGGGAAAGGACAGAACTGGTCTTAAAACACAAGATGGAAGGGGAAAAGGTGGAAAGGTGGAAGGAGGGGGTGGATGGGCCTGTAAGGGAGGAAAAAGGGGGGTGGTTGGAATTTCCGGCGATGAACAGGGAAAGGTTTGGGGGAAGTGGAGGGTAAAGGGCCCCAAACAGGGGGAAATGGAAGGCAGAGAGGAAGGGAAATTGAAAGTGGAAAGGGTGGAGGGGAAACGAGGGGAAGTAGGGTGGCCCAGGGGGGGGAGGATGGAAGTAGGTGGGCCAGAGGGGGCCCCCCCGGATGGAAGGGGAAAGGGAAAGGGGAGTGGATGGAACCCTTGGGGCAGGGGGGGAAACGGGGGGAAAGTGGAAGGGGGAAGGGAGTGGGTGGAAAAACCCTTGTGGCCCGAGGGGGCCCCGGGGGGGAAGTGGAAGGTGGAGGGGAGTGGATGGAAGCAGGTGGCCGAGGGGGCCCCGGGGGAAGTTTAAAGGGATGGGGGGAAGTGGGGTGGAAGAAATAGGGCCCAGAGGGGGACGGGGGGAAGTAAAATGGGTGGTGGGGAAAGGGTGGGGGAAGAAATGTGGCCAAGAGGGGGACGGGGTGGAAGTCCCCGGGGGGAGGGGGAAAGTGGGGGGAACCCTTGTGGGGGGGGGGAAATGGGGTGGAAGTGGGCCCGGGGGGAGGGTTTTTTCCGTGGGGGGAAAAAGCCCCTTTGACGGAGGGGGGGCCCGGGTGGAAGGGACGGGGGGAAAGGGGAGGGGTGGGAGCAAAAAGGTAGGGGGAAGGGGTTTGGAATTGATGGGGTGGGGGACAAAAAAGGCACTTTCACCTTTTCCAGAAAAAAGGGTTTGCCCCAGCTGTGCCCTGGGTCCAAACACCGACTGGCGTGGCTGAAACGGGGGTTGCCACGCCCTTTCTTCCCTGTTCTGAAAGGGGGGGGGGAGTCTTCCCCCCACGGAAAACACAGGGCCATTTGGGAAAATACGCCGTTTTTGGGCCCTTTTGATCGCTTTTGGGAAGCATTTCCCCCTTTTTTGGAGGGGTTTGTCTCCCAGCCCACGGATACCAAGGTGTCCGACATGTCTTTTCTGCAGTCGCTTTCTTTTTAGGTTTGGAAATCTTGTCACTCCGCTCGAAAATCGCGCGACAAGAGTTCGAGGTCTCCCTTTTTGGGTTATTTGGGGGCCCTCCCCGATGAGCCCGCTCTACATTTTTCCAGAGCCCCTTGTCTTTTTTTGGGGAAAAAAAAACCCGAGTGAGAGCTGTACAACTTTGCGAAACAAAAGTTATGTAATCTTCTCCCCTGATCTTCTTAAAAATTTGAAAAATCTGATGTTATACGGGCCCGAGGAAAAAATTTTTCTAGTTTATTTTGGGGTGTTATGAAAAGGGGAACAATCATGTCCAAAAAGGAAATTCTTTCCTTTGGGAAAGAGTTGGGGGGAAACCAACGCTCAAAAAAGGAACTTTTATGGGGAAAGACCGAAAAGTTCCCTTCCTCAGCCCCCCCCATTTTCGTCCTTCATGAACAAACAAAAGGGAAATTTGAAGAGCACAGAGATCCCCTTTTTTTGGGTAAAAAAATTCGGGGCCCCGGGCCCTTGAGTGGGTGTTTTTTGTGGGTCCGGGGTTCAATTCAAGGGTCCCCAACATCGAATGAGGCCCTAAACCCAATACAGGAAAAGTTAATGTCCCACCCCATCAAAACACCATTTGGCCTGCCCTTTTAAAACCGTATTACTCGTTTTTATCCTTTCTTCCCTGTTTGGGACATTCCCTTTGTGCCTTTAAAAACCCCAAAAAAGCCCATAGAAAACCCCCAAACAAACGTGTGGGAAAAACCCCAAAGAAGCCGAGGGGCCAATGGGTTGGGGAATGCAAACCACAACCCCAAAACCGAAAACAGCTCCCCCAGTCAAAATAAAAAATTCGCAGAAAGGGAGCACCGGGGGAAAAACCACGTCCGCTCGTATGACTGTTGGCGGTATCAAGAGAGACAGGGAGAGAGGGTGAGAGAAGAGAGAGAGAGGGGAAAAGAGAGGACCCAAGAAAAGGGAAGAAAAGACGAAAAAAAGGAAAAGGAAAAAAATAGAAACAAAAAAAAGACCAATTGAAGGGGAGAGAGAAAAGGAGAGAGAGGGACAGGAGAGAGAGAGAGCCCGAGAAAGAGAAAAGCGAGGGGAAAAGGAGAGAGGAAGCAAGAGAGAGAAGACAGAGAGAGAGAGAGAGAGGGGAAAAGAGGAGAGAGGGGGAGGGAGAGCTGAGTCATGGAGGGTTGGAAGGTGTGGGGGAAAGGGGGACCAAAAAAAACCCCCAAAAAAACAAAAAAAAGCAGGTCTTGCCCAGGGGTTTACCAACGACCATAAACATAAGGGAAGTGGGAAAATCGACCCAGAGGTCCAGTGTGTCCTCATATGATTGAGGGGGGGAAAAACCCCACGCCCCAAGACAACCACGTTTAACAGCCCCCCCTTATCTCCTGAAGAAGCCCCCAACAGGGTCCTCTGCAGCGCCCAAAAAAACATACAACACAAACGCGACACACACACACACACACACACACACACACCCACACAACACACCGAAAACCCATGGGTTAGAAATGAAAGTGGGGGGTGGTTCTGCAGGCGAGAGTTTCAAAAAAAAGGAAAAAAAAGGGAAAAAAGGAAAAAAAGAAAAAAAAAAAAAAAAAAAAAAAAGGAGAAGGTTTTCGTGAAAAAACACCACCAAACGAATGGGAAAAAAAAATTTAAACAAAATTTTCAAAGCATTTTTAAAAAAATACTTTCCCCGTTTTTCTTGAATAAAAGCGTGAGAATTCCCTGAAGAGGGAAAAAAACCCCTTAAAGGGCCCTTATAGCCGTTAGTAAAAAGGGTATTCTGGTTTAAAAATCGGGCCCCTCATCCGGGACCCATAATGAACATACCGACAAATTTTTTTAGAACCCATTTGGCCAAAAATACTTTCCTTGGAATATTCTACAAAGAAGGGAAAAAATTTTGGGCCGTTATAGCCGTTTGTAACGGCCGTTAGTAAACGGATTTTTAACGGTAACATAAAAACATTTTGGACATCTTCCCCGGGCCCATAAAAAACTTTCCCACAAATTTTTAGAAAAAATCGGCCCAAATTTCTTTCTGAGATGTCCCCTTTAAAAAGAAAAACCCTTATGGGGCCCTTGTTCCCGTTAGTAATGGCTGTAACGGTTAAAAAAAAAAACCCTCGCTCATCATCGTTTATCCCTAAGGGAAAATGCCTACCCAAAATTTTTAGAAAGATTTGGCCAAACTTTTTTTTTGAGATGTTCCAAAAAAGAAGAAAAAACCCCCTATGGGCCCTTTGTAAACCGTTTTTGAAAACACAATTTTTAAGGTTTAAAAAAAAAAAACCCCCTTTGGCGGGGATATTCGGGACCCCCCTAATTTAACTTTCCTACAAATTTTCAGAAAAAGATCGGGGCCCGTAGTTTTGGGCTGGAGCAAGTGGAAAAACTTTTTTAACCAAAGGACGGACACACCCCAAAAACAGCCCCCTTTTTTTGTTCCCATTTTAAAGGGACTCTCGGGGTCCCGTTAAAACTGGGGGGTACGAAAAAGAGATTGAAAAAAAAACAACCAAAATTTCAAAGCATATTTTGTACTCCCAGTTTTTTCCCGAAAAACGCGTGAGATATTCATAAAGAGGTTTTAAAAACCCTCTTGGGCTGGTTTTAAACCCTTCGTAAAGGCTTTTTCTGGTAAACACCCCGCCCCTCATCTGTGACCTTAAAAGAACCATACTTACAATTTTCGGGAAAAAATCGGGGCCCCCAACTTTTTGAGTTTTTCCCGAAAGAAGAAAACCATTATTTGGGGCCCTTAGGGAACGGCTATTTAAAGGGCCCAAACTAAAAACCCCCCCGGGGGTCATTCCCTGACCCTAATGGGAACCCTACCCACCCCCATTTTCAGGGAAAAATCGGTCAATTTTCTTTTTGAGATACTCTAAAAGGAAAAAAAAAAAAAAACGTTATGGGTCCCTTATAGCCCCCTTTTTTAAGGAAATAACCCGGTTTTTCTAAAAAAGTTTAGGCGTCCCTCCCTGACCCATAATGGGAACCCTACCTACCCCAAAAATTTTAAAAAGGGTCGGCCCAAATTTCTTTTCTGAAAACATTCCATAAAAAAAAAAAAAACACGTTATGAGCCCGTTTTAAGCCGTTGTAAGGCTTTTCCCCGGTTAAAACCCCAAAAACGTGGGCACCATCGTCGCCCAAAAAGAACAAAAACCCATAAATTTTCGAAAAGATCGGCCAAGTACTTTCTGATATATTCCTTTTAAAAAGAAAAACCCCTTTGTAATGGGGTATTCTGGGAAGGATCGGGCCCTCATTTGTGACCTATAAATAATTTTCTATTTTTCAGGGAAAAATCGGCCTAAAAATTTCTTTAGATTTTCCCGAAAAGAAGAAAAAAACCCTTTTGGGCCGTAAGTAACGGCTAAAAACGGTAAACTTAAAACATTTGGGCCCTCCCTCCGTGACCCCTAATGAAGATAATAAACATTTTTTTAAGGAAAATTTGGCCAAATTTTTTTTGAGATTTATTAAAAAAAAAAAAAGAAAAAACCGTTATTAAAAAATAATAATAATAATGGGAAATACTTTTATTTGCCCCCTAATTTTCGGCTAGAGACCCCAAGCTCCAAAACGCTTTAAATCCACGCTCCGTTTACACAACGGGCTGCCCACCTGGGTAGTGCCGGGCTGGGAAAAGGTGCCCATCCCCGGCGCTTCTTTTAAATCGTTTTTCCCCCTTTTATACAAAATCAATATCGTCCAAAAATCCCTTCAAATCAAATCCTTGCTTCCTCCATTCTTTCAATTTCTCACGCAGGGTGCATGTTTGTGTAACGTGTCATCCCCCTACCAACGGCCCCAAAATGGTTTCCCAAATTCGAAACCCCCTTTAAAATCAGGTCCAAAGGGGTCCGGCGCCCCTTTCCAACCCCGGGGCATTTCCCGGGCCCCCCCATGGGCCGTTTTAGCCCTTAGTAACGGCTTTCATGGTAAAAAATAAAAAAGTCGGGGATCATCCCCTCGCCCTTTAAAGAACAAACCGGGCAAAAAAATTTTTAGAAAGATCGGCCAATACTTTCTGAGGGTATTTCCCTAAAGAAGAAAAAACCCTTATGGGCGGGTTTTTTGCCCTTGAATCCCCCGTTTGATAGGCTTAAAGGTAAACTAAAACACAGGGGATCATCCGTGGGACCCTTTAAAGAACCCCACCTTTTTCCCTTTTTTGAAAAAATCGAAAAAAATGCTTTTTGAGTATTCCAAAAAGAAGAAAAAAAACCCTTTTGGGGCCCTTATAAACCGTTACTAAAGGCCCATAACGGTAAAAATAAAAATCGGGCATCAAACCGTAACCCTTTGGAAAACACCTGCTAATTTTCCCCTAAAATCGGCCGGGGAAGTACTTTCTGAGATATTCCCTAAAAAATTTAAAAAACCCCTTTTTCGGCCCTTTTCAGCCGTTTAAAAACGGCTTTAAGGGGTAAAAAATAAAAAAACATTGGGCAATTATCCGGCCCCATACCCTAACCATACCCCGCTAATTTTCACAAAAAATCGGGGGAAAGGGACTTTTGAGATTTCCTAAAGAAGAAAACCGTTACAGGCCCTTCAGACGTTAGAAAGGCCCATAACAGTTTAAAATAAAAAAAATTTAGGCATTATTCCCCCACCCATAAAGAACCCTAAACCCACCCAAAATTTTTAGAAAGAAACGGCCCAAGTACTTTCTGGGGGGTTTTTTCCATAAAGAAGAAAAAACCGTTTTTCCAAAAGGGCCCTTTCAGCCCTTAGTAACGGCCATAAACGGGGGTAAAAATTAAAAAAATTTTGGGCATCATTTCCCTGACCCCAAAAATGAACAATACCCCGCTAATTTTCAGAAAGATTTGGCCTAGTTTTTTTCTGAGTTTTTCCATAAAAAAGAAAAAACCCTTTTCAGGGCGTTACAGCCCTTTGTAAAGGCTATAACGGTAAAATAGACTTTTGGGGGATCATCCGTGACACAAAACGAACATACCTACAAATTTTCAGAAGTGGCCCCAGTAGTTTTGTCCCGGGGCGAGTGGAAAAACATTTTGGCCATGGACGGCGGGCAGACAAACGGCAGCATTTCCCCTTGTTTCCCATTCTAAAAGTACTTCCCCCGTTTATAAGAAATGGGGGTACAAAAAACGACCCCAACAAAAAAAAACCCCTACAAACAAAATAAAACAAAACCTAAAAACCCAAAAAGGGGGGTTTAAAAGAAGGGAAATGGGAAAGGGGAACCTTGGGAAACAGCGAAAATCGATTTCAAAAGCCTACAGAAAAAATTCCCTTAGTACCAAAAATTTTTAAGGGCCCTTTTTCAAAAATTTTCAAACCCTAAAAAATTTGGGTTTCATTTAACTTTTTTTTTTTCCCGCAAAGGACGCTTTATTATGTTAGGTTTTTTTAAAAAGGGAAAAATGTATATTTGGGTTTTGGGCTGTTGGGTTGCAAAATACTTCACCAATTAACTTCGCAATTTCAGCTGGGGTTGCATTTACAGCTGCCGAAATGTCTAAAGTTTGGGTTTTAGTTTCTCTTGTTCTATTGCCCTTTTCAAAACTTTTTCTTGAGATTTTTTAAAGGGGTTTTCCCCCCTTTTCCCTCGGTATTTATACGACCACTACGTTTTAAACAATACCAAACTGTGAACCCCGTAGGAAAGAATGAAAATTTGGCTTTTTAGTTTTAAAAAGGTGTTATTTCGGGGTTTAAATGCTTTTTGGTTTAAATTTGCCATGCTCTTCCCTTTATTTACAGGTCTATTGGACATGATAGTGGGCACCTAACTTCTTGCTTTCTGGGATTTTAAACATTTTACCCCAGAATTTAAAAAAAAGGAAAAATTTAAAATAATGACAAGGGTTGTGAAGGCTCCCCTGGGGGCTTTTTTGGGGGGGGGGGGGGGGGATTTTAGGGGGGGGGGGGGACGGGGGCTCTCGGCTCGCCATTTGTTTTTAAGGGTCCCCACGAGCAAAGGGGGTCTGAGCTTTGGGCTCCCTCCATACACCCCCCTCTGATTATTTTACTCTTTTATCAGCAGTTTTTGGGCTTGCATCTTTTTTTTTTTTTTTTTTTTTTTTTTTTTTTTGTAAAGGAAAAATAGAGTTTCCCCTCACGCACCAATTCTTAAAACTCCCTGAATTTGAATTTTAAGCCTCACCCCTTTTTCAGACGCAGTAAAAGTTTCTTTAAGGGCCCGAAAGGTTCGCCCGTCCAAAAACAGTAATCTGTTGTTCAAAATAAAAAAAAACAGAAAAGGGGTCCCTTTTACATGGCCCCTTTTTTCGCCCAGGCCTTTTTTAAAAAAAAAAAAAATAAAAAAATGAACCCGATCAGAAAGAGGTTTGTTTTTCCGCAACTGTTTAAAACCCGAACATTTGATGGAACAAATTTTACAAACGTGACCAGAACTATGGAGCCTCCCCAAAAAAAACGTCCACTTTTACACCGATGTGAAATTTTTAAACTCATTTTTAACAAAAAATTGTCAGAAATTTTGCGTTTCATTTTTTTTTTTTTTGCAAAATTTTTCAAAAGGGTGAGGGTTTCCCCAGTTTTCGCTAACTGGGTGGGCGTAAAGGGTTTTGGACCTGTCATCCCCCCCCCCCCCCCCCCTTTTTTTTTTTTTTTTGAAAAAAATGGCTTGATGTTAACTTTTTTCCTAGCTGTCCCCAGTTTGAAAACCCTGGCGAGATAATTTCCCCAATTTACCCCGTATGAGAAGATAAAACCCATTGAAAGACGGGAAAAAACGGGCTTTCTGTTTAACATACTACCTTTTTGCCGGTGTTGAATACGGGCATAGGCCCCAGAAAAATAAGTTCGAGTAATTTAAAAATGTAACGGGAAAAAAAACATGTGAAAAAAAAATCAATTTTTGAAAAAAACCCCTTTTCCCTTTAAAGTCAAAATCCCATCTGTCCCGTTCATCAAAAGTGGGGAAAACCAGAGCCTTTATTGCAGAAGGCCAAAATTTTCTGCCAACCCGAAAAAATTTAATCATCCCCCGGGGCAAAATTTTCCCGCCTCCCCACCCCCCACCCTCTCCTGACCCCGGGAAAATTTCCCCCCAAAGTCCCCTCCTCCTCTTTACCCTTTTTGGGGGCCCAAAGGGTTTTCTCGATAATCCAAATGCATTTTCTTAAAGGGGCCTGCTTCAATCGAATGGGAATTTTTACTTATCAAAGAAGGATGAAAGTGAATTTACAAAAGGGGTTTTTTTTTGGGGAAAGGATAGGGGGGTTTATTAAAAAGGGGGTGGGGGGGGGGTGGGGTGGAAAAGTGGGGAAGGGTCAGGGGTTATAAAAAGGGGGGAGGGGGGTGGGGTTGGGGGGGAGGTGGGGAAGGGTAGGGGGTTTTTTAAGGGGGGGTGGGGGTGGGGGGGGGGGTGGGATGGAGAGGGGGGGGAAAGGGGCAGGGGTTAAGGGGGGGTGGGGGTGGGTTGGTGGGGTGGAGGGTGGGGAAGGGGTCCCGGGGCTTATTTAAAGGGGGGGGGGTGGGGGGGGTGGAGGTGGGGGGAAAGGTTTTAGGGGGGCCCCTTTTTTTTAAGGGGGGTGGGGGGGGTGGGGTGGGATGGGAAAAGGGGGGGAAAGGGGCAGGGGGCTTTTAAAGGGGGATGGGGGTGGGGTGGGGGCTGGGATGGGGGGGTGGGGAAGGGGGTTGGGGGCCGGGGTTCCCCGGGGCCCCCCCTTTTTAAGGGGGATTTTGGGGAGAAAATTGGGGTTTTTGGGGGCCCCCCCGGGGAAGGCCCCCTTTCCCCCCGGGCCCCCTTTTAACGGGGGGTTTGGGGCCGGTTGGGGGGTCCGGGTGGGAAAAAAGGGGAAGGAAAAAAACTGGAATTTCCCCCCCCCCCCCCCCCCGCCCCCCCCCAAAGTAGGGGGAGGGGGGGGGAGGGAGGGAAGGCGGAGAATGGAGGAGGGGGTGGGGGCGGGGGGGGGAGCGGGCCCAAATCATTCCCCAAGACCCTTGGCATTTCAACTGAAAAGATCAAAACCTTTTTATTTTACAAAAGCTGAAGGGGCCCAGAGGTGGAAAAGGTTTTTGGTTTCCCCCTTAAAAGAGGACAATTTGGAGTCCCCGGGCCTTTTCCCACCCCTTTGTATGAATTTTTACATCAGTCCCCTCCCTTTCCAAGAACTATCGTATTACCCCCCCCCCCCCCTCCCCCCCCCCCCCCAAAAAAAAAATATTTTTAAAAAATTTTATATGGGGCCCGGGGAGGAAAGGGGCAGAAAGGGGCAGGGTTTGGATGGGGGGGGGGGTGAAGAAATTCGAGGGGGGGGGGCCCGGGGGTTTTGGGCCGGGGGGTGGCATCTATATAAAGCATATTTAAAGTTTTTGACAGGAGGGGGGGAGGGGGGGGGGGGGGGGGGGGGGGGGGGGAAGGGGGGGTTTTCCCAAAGGAAACATCTTTTTATTTAGGTTACCTTCCCCCCTCCATCCGCGTCCGTTTCCAAAAGGCAGGGAAATTTGGCCCCAACTGGGCCGCTTTGGGAAACCCCCTTTAAGCCCAAACCGGTTGTAGTGTTTTATGAAAGGGGGTTGGGTTTCCCCCCCGTTTGAATTTAAAAGGCCCGCTGCCCGAAGCAGCCTGGCATGTCCCGGGTCATTCGGGAAAAAAATCCTTGTGGATGTGGTGGAATCTTTACGTGGCCCGGATCAAAAAACAATTTGGGTTTTGGAAAGAACGAAGCCGAAACCGTTGCTACGGGTCCCTGAGTTCCCCGTTGGGGGGGTTTGGGGTTGTAAACACGGGTCCCCTTTTTGAACTGTTCAAATTGACAGGTGATTTGGCGGCCGGAATGGGGGGGTTGGGTTGGTTTAGGTCAAGTTGTGCTCATGTCAAGGGCGTTTAGTCGATCTGTTCGCCCAACCGTTTCCCTACAAAAACCTTTCTTACAAAAAGTTTACAAAAAAAGAAAAAAGATTTTTTCCCCAAAACGCCCGTGAAAACGTTTGGGGGTTTCGACATTGGCCGTTTTTCAAGTTTAAAAAAGGGGGGAAAAAATTTTCATATAAAAAATTTGAAAACAACCAAAAATTTTGGCCAAAAAAAAGGAAAGGGGTTTTATCACTACGTTTGTCAAAGGGTTGGGAGGGTCTGGAAAAAAAAGTCCTTTAGCGGTTTTACTATGGATTTTGCTGAAACACTTCTGTGTAAAGTAGTTTTACCCCACACCCTACACACACACACACACACACACACACATCACACACACACCCCACCCAAAACACACACAACACTGGTGACAAAAGAGAGAGAGGGGAAAAGAAGAGAGAGGAGAGAGAGAGAGGGGGAGATAAAAAATTTTTTTGTAGCTTTGTTACTGCGCGACTTCTCTTTTCTCTCCCCCCTCTCTTCTCCTCCTCTCCCCTCCTCTCTCTCTCTCTCTCTTTTCTCTCTCCCCGATTTCCCCTTGGTATTTGCGATTTTAATTTCCCTCCCAAAAATATACCCCTAAACTCCAAAGGGTGTCCAAATTTTGTCCACCAAATCGAGGCGGAATACATTTTTGATTGTTTGTCCCCTCCTATTAAAAGGGGGTTTTTTAAAAGGGTAAAATAAAAATTTTGCCCCTCACAAAGTATAAATTTTTCTTTTTTCTGCAAAATGAAAAGAAAAAATTGTAACTCGCTTGTGCCCCATGTTAATTTTTAAAGCACTGAAAATGAAGAAGGAAAATTTCTATCAGTGAGCACATAATGCCAAACGTAATTTCAGGTAAAAACCCTAAATTTTTTGTTATGCAAATATTTTTTTTTCATAATTTTTTTGTTAAAATGCGCCCCGGAAGCGGTTTTTGTCTTTTTACTTTTGGTTTTGGGCCTCATTGCGATAGGTTTTGATTCCCCCTTTTCAATTTAAAAACTATTTGAGTTTGAAAGGGCTCCTTCTCTCTCTCTCTCTCTCTTTTCTCTCTCTCTCTCACTCCCTCTCTCCCCTCTCTCTTTGTTTTCCCCAACCCCCCCAAGGAAAAAAAACAAAAGCGAACCCAAAAACAACAAAAAAACCCGCAGAAACAACACCACCCCCACCCCCACCACCAACCCAAAAACAAAACATCATTGGGGGGTTTTTTCTAGGAGAAATATTTAAAAGTGTCTTTAAAATTGGAGGCCCTTGGGTTACCAAAATCGGTTTAAAAAATGGGGGAGTCGTACGCTTAATAAGTTTTCTTGATACAAAAATGGCTTGGTCGCGCCCCCCATTTTTTTTGTTTTGTTCTTTTTTTCTTTTTTGTTGTTGTTTGTTTGTTTTCTCGTTACTATTTTTAATGTTGGCCAGAACCCTTTTTTTTGTTGGGTTTAAAAATTTTATTGACCTTTTTGCTTAAAAAAACGAGGTGGAAACCATACCCGGACTGATTAAATTTGGGCAAATCATACAGTTTAAATTTCATGCCCCGTTGAGTTTTCCTTGCTGATGTAGTCAATTTGGATTTCTTTTTAAAAAAATTTTTTTTTTTTTTTCCTTTGTTGTTGCCCGTTTATGTTTTTTGTTAATGTTGACATGGGAAAATTTTTCCCCGACCCCTTTCTTTCCGTTTTCCCCTTTTTCCCGCACTGGTTTAGGCTTTGATTACCTTGTTGTTTAAAACGCGGGTTCTCACCCGGGTGAGACAAACCAAGCCCCTTTTGGGCATGGGAAAAATGGCAGATTTTCCCAACCCAAAACCCTTTTTCCCTTTGGGCCATAAACCAGAAAAGGACCCCCCTTTCCTCAAAAATTTTGGGAGAAAATTTTTCCCCCATTGAAAACTTCCCGAAAATTTAAAAAGTGCCAAAAATAGGGTTTAGAGGGTTTGGGGTGTTGTATTTCCCGTAAATTTAAAAAGGGTTTTTTTTAAAAGAAAAATAAAACGACGATGTTCACTTGCATGCTTTAATGCTGGGAACGTTGTCCTGCCCCAAACCAAACCCTCAGTTACCACCCCTGTGAAGTGCAGCTTACAGGTCAATGGGGAGGGCCCTTTTGCCTCCCAAACCCCAAATGAAGAGGACAGAACTTGTCGATCACGAAAGCCAACTTATGCATCAATATTTTACAACGAAAGAGCAGAGAGGAAAAACCAAAGGGGGAAGGTGAAATAGCGTAAGTTCTAAATTTAAAAATTCCAAATTTAAACTTTTACCCGTAACACGACAAATAATGTCGCCAGGGGCCCCGGGGTTCCCCAAAAATTTTTTTTTTTAAAGTAATATTTTTAGTAGTAAACCCCCCCCCCCCCCCCCCAAACCCCCGCTTTTTTGCACCCAAAAAAAAGTAACGTTTTTTTTTTGGTAAAATTTAAATTTTAGAAATTCTCCTCTCCGTTCAGCCCCCGACGGGAAATCGGGGCCGCCCCCTGAGTTGAAAATTCCCGCAGTGTTCCCGTCTCCCCCGCCCGGGCTCTGGGGAAACATACCCCTTTAATCTGAAACATTCCCTCCCGCCTGTTCATTTTCCAAAAATGCCGTTTATTGATTTGAGGGGAAATGTCTCTCTACAAAACCGGGGTGTACCCTTTTTTCACTGCCCGCATGTAAATTTGGGGGATCTCTCTACTGGTTTGGGTTTGCAGTCCCTTTGCCTTCCTTTGGTGCTGGGATACA
>JAMYXO010003412.1:0-20252 GCA_033310375.1 Conus canariensis | reverse complement strand
TCCGCGAGTTTGAACATCTTCAGTGATCAGTTGCTGAAAGAAGGATTTGATAGCGATTTTATCAAGTGGAAACGAGAACACTATAATAGCTTTGCGAAGTATATCGCAGAAGCTAGTACTTTCGTAAAAAGAATATAACGAATGAAAAAGATAATCACTTACTATAACCTGATAGTCTATGTCAATGGTATATTGGGGAGAGAGGCTGTCGGCAAGGGGACCCGATGTCACCGTATATCTTTGTGCTTTGCGCGGAGATATTATCCATTATGATGAAAGAAGAAAAAACATAAAAGGGATTTGGATTGGGAAACATGAATACAAGATATCACAATTTGCCGATGACACACAACTAAATGATCAAAGGAGATAAAATATCATTTGAAAAATCTATCCCCTTGTCGAGAAGTTTGGAAAGACATCAGGACTGTTTTTAAATAAAGAAAAAACACAGGTTTTTTGGCTTGGAAGAAAAAAAAACTGTAATGTGAAATATATGGAACATTTAAAAATGATGGGGGATCCAGATGAATTTAAGATACTTGGAGATGGTTTACTAAAGACCTTACAGAAATGGAACAAAAAAATTTAAAACAAAGAAAAAAGACTGAAGTGAAAGAAACTTTTCCCAAAACCTGGCTGAAAAATTTAATTACACCTTTGGGGAAGAATAGCAGTTTTAAAAGCTCTAATCTTGTCAAAACTTACTCATCTTTGGCTACTGCTCCCAAAACCCCCCCAATTTTTTTTGGTTAAAGAGTTTCAGAGATTATGTTTTTGGTTTAAAATTGGGGAAGAAAACGAGACAAAATATGCCGTAAAACGGCTATTCAAAGATATGAAAAGGGGGGAAACTGAATGTACCAAATATACAAGCAAAGATCGCAGCTTTAAAAATTAACAGGGTTTAAAAAGATTTAAAAAAAACACAACCATAAATGGAAAGTTTTTATGTTTTTCTTGCTATCCATTTATTGAACAAATAGAAGAATATTCCCCAAAATTTTATTTATGCATGAAAAGCAAAGATAATATATTCGGGCAGCATTTTCTCCTCATATAAACGAATAAAATTATGAAAAAAAGGCCAAAAACGCTGAAGAAGAAATTAGAAAGAACCTATTTTATACAATGAAAACATTAAGGTTGGTAAAAAAATGAAAAATTGAACAGCGGGTTTGAAAAGAAGGGTTAATAGAATTTTCCCGTTGATGAAAGACAATGGGAGTTTTTAACACTGGAAAATTCAGAGCAAAAACGAATACAAATAGATTTTCATCATATGCCGGCTTTTATAGCATCAAAAAAAATTTTTTAAAAAAAAAAAAGGGGAGCCCGATATTGAAAATAATATCCCTTTAGAATACAATGCAGCACCAAAAAGATATACAATTTACGGGAAAAAGGCTCCAAGTATACTATAAAATATTAAACAAAGACTGTGGGAGACCAAACTGTTGCACCAAATGGGCTGACAAGTTAAACAGAGATATACCTTGGAATGTGGGGCTTCCAGAAAATTCATTTTAACAAAAGTTTATCAAACTGAAATGGTTGCAGATAAGAATTGTTCACAGAATTATAGCTACTAATGTAGTACTAAAAAAAAATGGGAATAACTAACAATGAAAAGGGGTAGTTTTTGAAACCCAAAGAGAAAGACAGTATTGAACACATGTTCTGGAGGTGCAAACATGTTAAAGAGTTTTGGAAAGCATTAGAAAATGTATTTAGGGAAAAATGTTCAGGGGTGTGTAATTAAAAATTTTTCAAAAAATTTTAGCCCAAAATTTGGAAACTGAGGTCGACTTAAAAAACTGATGCATATTTGATTTGATAATCTTAATACAAAAAACCTACATATATGGGATGTAAAATAAATAAAAGTCATCCAATATTTCAGTGTTCAAAAAAATACTCAAAGAAAGATTCACCCTTTGAAAGACTAATTGCATCAGCTAATAATGAAACCCAAAACAAGTGTGAAATGAAAAAGGAAAAAACTTTAAACCTCTATTTTAAGACCCCCCAAAGAAAAAGCCCAAAAAATTCATTCAATTTTCTCCTTTAGCAAATTTAAAATTCCCAAATTTACTTCAGTGTGTGGGATATGAGTCAATGACTGCGAGACGAAATGCATTGAAGTGTTTGTGAATAAGTGTGTATGAGTCTTTTTGAATTGCAGTCCAGCGGGTTTTTTTATTTTTTTTAGTACACATGTATTAAAAAAGGGATTGTTACAATTTTAAATTGGGGAAAATTAAAAAATAGAATGCCCTACATAAACTTTGGTATTCGTTAGACTACGAATTTTTTTATATTCTTGATAACACTGATACTGATGTTATTATTGCTAATAAATTTGGGCACTGCTACTGTGATAAACTACTATCTATAGCTATTATCATAATCATTAAATCATTATTATTTCTATAATTACCATCATTAAATAGTAATCAAAAATTATTATTACCAGTTTTTCTTTATCAAATGTTAATACTATGATTTTTATTGGGTTTCATTGTGATCACTGATATTGTGATATTATCTTGTATTGGGTTATATTGTGAAAAAAAAACTGTGGGAGAGAATGGATAACTTCAGCTTAAAAGAAAAAAAACATACATATAAGATTACTGTGAATGCTGATTGGGAAAAAAATGTCCTTTTTTTTGTTATATATCCACTGTATGAAGGGAAAGAACAAAAATATAAAAAAAAAAACTAAATGAATGTAACGTTCATTTTGCCTCAAAAAAAGGAAGGGTTGGGGGGGGGGGGGGGGGGGGGGGGGGGGGGGGGGGGGGGGGGGGGGATGTTTTTGATTTTTAAATTATCGGTTTTTTGATCTTCGGCCTTTGTTTTTTTGGGCAAATTTTTTTTTTTTTTTTTTTTTTTTTTTTTTTTTTTTTTTCCCTTTTTAAGATATCCCGTTGTGAAAAATTTTTCAAAAATGGGGTTTTTAATTGGTAGGGGGTTAAAATATTTTTGGTTGTTTGTTGGGGGGTTTTTGGGGGGTGGGGGTTTTAAAAATGTTTTAAAAAAAAAAAAAAAAAACCATCCCAAAAAAAAAAAAAAAAAAAAAAAAAAAAATAGAAAAATTTTTGGGTTTTGGATTTTCCCGCTTTTTACCCCCATTTTATCCGGGAAGGAGGGGGGGTAAAACCAGGAATAGGCCGGAAAAGGGGGGGGAAAAAGAAACTTTTTAAAGGGAAAGGGGGGAACCCCATAATACCCCTTTGGGCGAAGTATTTCGCAGAAGATTTTTTACTTTTCTTTTTAATTTAAAAAAAGAATTTTAAAAAAAATTTTTTTGAAAAAAAGAAAATTCATTTCCCCTATAATGTTTTGTCTATGTAAATTGGTTTATATTGGGTGTCCCGGGGTGGTTTTGCCGCGCGCGCGGGGGCGCGCGCGCGCGCCCCCCGTCGTTTTTGGGGTTTTGTGTGGGTGGGGGGGGGGGGGGGCGGGGGGGGTTCGTATGGATGGTGGGTCCCTTCTTTTTGGGTTGACCCCTTTTTTTTGTTTTAAGTTATATGTTTGGTGATTTTGTAACCAAAAGGGGGAAGTTTTTTGGCATTTTTTTTCCCCTTTTTGTCGCTTTTGATAAATATGACTCTTTGGATACCCCTTGAAAAAAAGGGGCCTTTGAAATGGAAATTTAAAATTGTGTCAGGGGTCAGTTTTCTCTCTCTCTCTCTCTCTTTTCTTTTCTCTCTCCCCTTCCCTCTCTCCTCTCTCTCCTCTTCTAAAAACAACAACAACACAGCATGCATGCATTGTCGACGATGCCTTTCTTTCTTGGCAGCTGCTACAGCGTAACACCAGGCGGGGGTTTTAAAAATCGATCTCATTATCCAATGCCGGCGTTACTGGCCGACAGGTGGCGACCCCCGGCAGAGGTTTTTGATAGCAGAGCACTCCGGGGGCCCCCCCTGGCGGGGTTTCCCCAGCGGTTGATAAATTTTAAAGCTGTACATATTACCCCCTTTCCAACCGAAAAAATTGGGCCCCCAGTTCCCCGGGGGGTTTTGGGGAAGGGGTGGGGAAACTTTGGGGGTTTGTTTGCGTGGGGGGTTCGGGAAATTTTGGGGGGGATTTGTTAACGGTGGTTTCTTTTGGGGGACATAAAAGGGGTAAGTTTTTCCTTTTTCGGGTTAAAGGATTAGATTTATGGGTAAAAATTATTTGGAAATGCGTGTGTTTGCATGCAAAATTTGCCCTTTAGCTGTCATCAAAAGGTACTTTGGACAGGGCAGCTGGAAAACTGCAAAAGGGGCTACCTTAGCCTCATGTTGCGGATTTGGGTGACGTCATTAACTTCGGACAGTCGCAGGTTTTGTGTTGCGGGGCGCCTTAAAGATTCGTGTTTAAAGGACATTTTCCCTCGTATTACTTTGTTTTTTACATTGTGACAGAATTAAAAATTTTGGATACATTATTAAAGTCGTTTTGGTGTTTTTGGGGAATATACATTCTTTTTTTTACTTTTGTTCGTGCAGGTTTCTTGAAAACGTGTTTTTCTTTATTTGTTTTACATGAGTGGTTTCCCGTTCTCAACCCCTCCCCCCCCTGTCGTTTTTTTTATCCCAAATTTTCTGATCCCCTAAAAGTCAGCTGTCTTTTTTAGTCCTTTCCATGGTCGCCCCAAAAGCGGGGAATTTTGGGGTTTCTTTTTTAGGGGGCCCACGCAGTGTTGGGAAAGGAAATTTGGTTGCACTTTCCCTTGGCCAAAAAATTGGTCCCCCGGAAGAAGGGGAAAAAAACCCCTTAATTTCTGAAAAGGGGACATTTGTTAAACCCTGAACTAAAAAAGAAAGTATCTTTTAAAATGCTTGTTTATCTATTAAAACAAAACATCGGATAAAACCTCACATTTTTTTTGGTTTTTAAAAAAAATTTGCTTGCAGTTTTTGGGAAAGGTTTTTTTTTCAGAGTCTTAAAAAAAATTCAGGCGCTTTTTTTTCAAACATGTAAATTAAGTTAATGTACTTTGAGTCTTTTCCCTTGTTATGATATTAAAAAAATTGAACATTTTCATATTCCAGGTTAAAGTTTTGTAGTGCGGGGGGGGGGGGGGCAGCGAAGTTTCTAGCTTTTCGCCTGTGGAGGGGGCGGGGGGGTCGTAAAGTTAAAAACTACTCGGGGGGGCCCAGGTTTCTACGGCTTGAAACCCCTTTCGTCCCCCCAGTGGTTTAAAGAGTCCCTGTTTCCCGGTCCAGGAAAAGGCTAGGGCCCGGCGAAAGAAAAAGGATGGGCTAGGGTTTTCCCTTTAATTTGGCCGTGCCTGAAAAGGGTTTCTCTCTAGCCTTTGCTGCTCCCTGTAGCCAAAAACCTGGGGATTTCCCTCTTTGATGTTGTAGACCGGGGGGGATTTCCCTTTTTTATGTTGTTGTGACTTTTTTTTTACTTTTTGGTACGAAAATCGTTTGATTGCATTCAAAAACCAGGTGGCATAGATCTACGCCGTTAAATGTTTTAAAAAGAGATCGATCTGTTTGTTCAAATCAGTTTTGTTAAAATGCAATCGGTCTGTTCACTCATTTTTTCCCAAAAGGGACCTGGCAATCGAAAGCAGGCTTTTTGGAAAGTGATCCTGGGGAAAACGCGTCAGGTACCGATACAAGGATATCAGTCTTTTCCTTAAAACGTGAGAACCCGTCAAAAAAAATTTTAAATTTAACAATGTGTCTTTTAAAAATTGTCATTTCCGTGGTGTTTCCACTACACAATGTGTATCAATTCTAAGGGTTTTTTTGTCGTGTATCTTTTTTTAAAACCTGTGATTCAAACAATAGTGCTTTAAAAAAAATTGTGTTTGGCAGAAAAATTTTGCACCCCGTTTAACAACAATAAAAATGTTTAATGATAATAGGTAATGTTTAACGATAATAAAAAGGTAATGGGTTTAGAAAATGTTTAATAATAATGAGGATAAAAATAATAAAAATTTAGTACCAAAATTAAAATAAAAGGGGGATAATGTAATGAGGGTTTAAAAATTGCTAAAAATTAATTAGTAGTAGTACCCGTAGTAGAGTTTTGTTGTCGTGTCGCTTTGGGTTTTTTGTTTTTAACTTACTATTTTTCTTTAAAGCATTTTCTCATTGTTGTAAATTATTACCAGTTGTAGTATTTTAACCTGAGTCATCTCACCCTTCAACGTTTTTCCACACTCCTTATTTTTTCTTGTTCCCCAAAGGGCCCAAAAAGTTTGCATCAAAAACGAAGAGAGAAGGGGACTGTCTGTTTTCCTTGTTTTAAATTTTCTGAATGTTTTTTGTTTGAAGGGGGCTAATAGGTCGAAACGCGTTGTTGTTTTTTTTTAATAACTTTTTTTGTTCCTTCTTTTGGGCCCAGCTAAAAAATTTTTGGGTTTTGTCAAGCGGGTTGAGCTGCCCCAACATTTTAAAAAATTGATCCCAGAACTTTTTTGAAAAACTGGTAAACTAAAATTTTAAAATCGAAACAAAGGGAAAATTTTTGGGGGGAAAAAAAAAGGGGGTTGTACTAACTCGTTGGTCCAAGTAATTTAAGTCAAAAAAAAAACACTTTGCTCTTTTTTTCCGCTGTGTGTGTTTTTTGTCTTTTTTGTGGGGTGTCTGTGATAAGAAATGAGGTTTTTGTGGATTTCCCATGAAACGATAAAAGAAAAAACAATCAGGAAAATAAATATTGATCAAATTTTTTTCTTTCCAATGTTTTCATGAAATCACTGTCATTTTAAAGAAAATTGTGTGGTCGAATCATGACACTATCAAAAACAGGACAAACAGAAAAAAAACAAAAAAAAAAAACAAAAGAAAAAATTTGGAAAGCAACAGGGGTTCCAGGTCGTCTCCAGGTTTTGGTGAAAGTTTTTTATGGGAGCTGGGGGAAAAGTATTTTTTATTTTGTTACTTTAAATTCTTTACGCCCCAAGATCAAGATCAGAGACTGCATGACAAAAAACCACCGGGGTGTGCTGATAGTCCTCGGTTTTTCTTTGCCGTTGTCAAAAGAGTTGTTGAAGGGTTTTTAATTTTGGGGGGGGTTTTAAATTTGTTTAAAAATTTGCAATGTTATACGTCTCGGTAGGGCACAGTACCCAGGGGAGAGAGAGAAGGGGAGGAAAAGAAAAGGGAAGGGAGAGGGGAGAGAGAGAGAGAATTTTTATATCTATGAGGGGCTTTTTATACCCCAGTCCTCGCCACGATTTAGGGTCAACAATGCAAAAGAAGACAAGGCAAAAAAATGTAAAAAGTATGAAAAAAAGGGGTTTAAAAAATAAAATTAAAAAAAAAGGAATGAAAAATTAAAAAAGTAAAATAAAAGACAAAAACAGGACAGACAGACGACAGACGGGACAGAGACAGGAGAGAGAGAGAGGGGAGAGGGGAGAGAGAGGGGACACTTTGACACTTTGTTATTTTATTGTCTTTCCCAAAGAGGTCTTTTGAAAAGGGGGGGGGAGAGGTAACAAAACCCCAAAAACTTTTTCCCTTTCCCTTTTCCCCTGCAAAAAAATTTTTCCTTTCATTCCTAGTGTGTATCAAACCCAAAAGAAAAACAAAAACAAAATAAATTCGAAACATTTCGTTTTGTCCTCATCTCACGCACGGGAAAGTAATGCGTTAGGTTTAAAAAAAAATTTTTTTTAATAAAAAAAAAAACCCCTTTCCTTAAGATGATCGACCATCCACTCAATCAAATGATGACATTGTTTTTTACTGATGTCTTCAACATGAAAAAGAAAACAAAAAAAAACAAAAAAATTTTAAGACTGACTGGGACCACCCAAACTCAACCCAAAGGGGAAAACTTTGGGTACCCTTAATAAATCTCTTCAACTTTGGCGATGAATGTTTAACATTTCATTCAGATATTTTTTAAAAATTGTATTATCTTCAATTTCACTATCCCCTTCACCCCGTCTAATTTTAAAAGCTTCCGCGATGAATTTCGCAATGTTTTTTTACAAGTTCTTCATCTGATGTTTAAACACCCCCAGCGACATTTTGTCTTTTCGTAAAATCTAACGGGAAAAAATTGAACAGTTTGTCCGCACTTCATTATAAGCAGTACAGTGGAACGGGAAAGTTTTCCCTTGGGTCATCAATAATGTGTCTACTTGCGGGGACAAAGAGTTTTCTGTGGAGGGTTTAAATTTTAAAACCCAAAATCTTTTTTTTCGCATTAAAACCTAAAGCCCTCAACCTAAATCTTGCTTTAATTTATTTTTTGTGCCATTTATCTGTTATGACATTAAAAAAAACTTTTCAGAAAAAAAACACATTCTTAAATGAGAAAAACCAGCGATTTTTTTCTTTATTTCCATATCCGGTCCCAAATTTCTTTTTTAAAAGAAAAAATTAACCCTGTCTTTAAACCCGCAATGAACTTTTGTAAAAGAGAACTTTTTAAAATGGGCATTCTGGCTAAACCCCACCTCCCCCCGCCCCAAACCCCGGTTTAAAAACCCGGGGTTTCGCTGTTGTCCCCCGGGCCCTTTCCCGGGAATCCCTATTTTATGTTCTCAAATTTGTAAACACTTTTAAAAACCCTTTACATAATGTGTGGGATTATCTTTTTTTAAACCCACTAATTTAGAAAACTTTTGAGACTTAAGTTTTTTCTTGTTTCAATACATCATTTTCCCGCTTTACTTCATAAAATTTTAAAATAAATTTCTCCCAAAAACTCTTCACAGGGGGCCCCGCATTACTGATAATCGGGAAACCCTAAATTGAAAACCCTATGGCCCCCTTGGGCCCCAAGCCAAAACCCAGAGGGTCAATATAAAAAGGGGCCAGTTTGGGGAAGGGGGTTTTAAAAATTTTCCCCCAAAGTAGTATATTTTTTATACTTGTTTGCCTGCTTTCTATTTTTTAAATTTGGGGGGGCCCAATCCCCTCACCCCCTTTTTAGGGGTTTCCTTTCCCCAAGCCGCCCCCGGGGCAAACCATTTTTTTTTTAAACGGGCGTTTATAGCCGGGGCCCAGTGACCATATTCGGGGTTTTAAAGGGCGTTTTTAGCCGCCCCCCAGTGGCCCCTTAGGGGAAATTTGGAAAGGATCACTTGAGGGCAGGGAAAAGGGGAAAAAATTTGATTTTTCCCTTCCCATGACAACCAAGTATTTAAAACTACTGCGGGGCATATCCCCAATGTTTTTAAACTTCAAGATTTATATTTTAAAACTTACACAAAAAAACGCTTTAAAATTTCCTTTGGTTGTCTACTTTTTAAAAGTTTTTTTTAAATTTCCCCCTAGAGTTAAATTTGTTTTTAAAGTTTTTTAAATAAACAAAAACCAAAAGCAAAATAAAAAAAGTGAATTTTTACCTTATTTTTAGTCACTACCCTTTTTTAAAAAATATTTGTTTTTTAAAAGCTTTTAGATTTTTAAAAATTTTTAAAAGCTGCTTTTAATACATAAAAAATTTGGGGAAAAAATTATTTTGGGGTGGGGAAATTTTTGCCGCCCTTTAAAATTTTTACCCAAAGAGTTTTAACGCCTGTACTAAACGACCCCGGTGGGGGAAATTTTGTGGCTAAATTTTTTACAATTTCCGCGTGGGCGGCCGCAGTAAACCCACGGCCCCTTTCTTCCGTTTTGTGAACTTGACACGAACCCGGGGAAAAAAGTTTCGGCGCTTCGGGCTCGGGGTATTGTGCAGTTGAGAAGGCCCTGGCTAGACAGTCTGACCCAAATACTACATAAAGGCAGAAGGGTGTTTGTTTTCCCCCGGGGGAAAAATTTTTAAAAATTAAAATTTTGAAAAAAAATCGTTTATTAAGGGTTTTTAGGTTCTTTTTCAAAAATCGGTCACGTTCTTATTTAAGTTCTTCACAAGTTTTTATTTTAAAATTTTTTAAAAAGTCTCATTTAAATTTTTATTTAAGTTCTTATTTAAGTACTTGTTCAAAATTCCTTTAAAAAAGTCGTTTATCAAAAATCGTCATTAAGTTTTTTATCAAGTCGCCATTAAGTTCTTTTAAATTCTTATTTAAGTTTTATTTAAGTCGTCATCAAGTCGTTATTAAGTTCCCTTTTTCAAGTCACTTATAAATTATTTATTTAAAATTTTGAAATATTATTCCATCCCGAAATGGATCAAAATGATCTTTTTTTTGTTGGGGGGTTCTGGCATGCTTTTTTGTTCAGATTTTGTAAATTTTGTGGCTTTTGATTTTTTGGGCTGCTTTGGTTTTTTCTGTCTTTCTTTATTGTTTTATAAAAAGTAATAAAACCCCCCCCACCAACAGCAATTTACGCCAAAAAAGCCCCAAATCTTTTTTAAACCCAAAAAAATCCATGAAGACTTTGGTGTTGCAGGCCTTGAATATCTTGGTATTTCGTTGAAAACAAAATGTTGGCGTTGGCGGGGGTTTTGTTTTTTATTATGAGTTATATTCTGTGATTTCAAAAATTAATTTTTTTTGTTTGTTCCCCCTTGCTAATTTTTTTCCTGCTTTCCCCAAAACCCCCAGGATGAGGAGGTTTTTACGGTCACTTTCTCCATCAATGTTTTTTGCTGATTTTCTGGCTCGGTTTTATTTTGAAGGGAAACAAAAAATTTTAAAGATTTTAAAAATAATTAATCCCAAAGATTAATGGCGATAACAAAGTTCCCCAAAACGTAATATAGATTTACATTCCCAGAAGGGCTCTAATGACTTTGTTTTTAAAAATGGATCCTGGTTGTTTTTTCATACATAAAATCTTGTTCAGAATCATGGGAGCCAAAACTACTAACTGTTTAGTGTACAAATAAGAAAACCCTTTGCCCAACCCCTTTTTACCCTTTTTGACCCCAGTTGCGCTTCATACCTGTTGTGATACTTTACAAGTCTTGCGGGTTTACATCTGTTGAATCTGTTCTTGCTGAATTTTATTTCCCAGGTAATGTTTTTTTTTTCCACACGCCGCTAAAGAATACAGGGCCCTTTCCCTTTTGGGCGCATTAAAAGCTTGGTCCATCAACTTGATCTTTTTTAAGTTCAGGGAAATAAATCATCGCAGTTCATGTTTTATTAATGAAAAAATTTTTATTTTATTTTTTTTAAAAAAGAGCACCGAAAAATATTAATAACCCTTTTATACCATTCTGTGTTATTGGAGGTCTAAGGTAGGTTTCAAAAATTTTTGGTAAAAAGCTTGTTAAGAATTAAAAAACCCGCCGATCTTGGGGAAACTAGACTTTGAAGGGGGGAAACAGCAAAGTGATTGCTGTTTTTTTACAGCTTCGTTTTTCTACGGGAAAAATTTTTTTAGTTTAAACAAGGAATAATTCCAGAAAATTTAAATAAAGTAAAAAAAAATTTCATTTATAAAAATGGCTTACTTTGTAATGTTTATAGGCGGCGCCGTGGTTAACCCCCGCTTGCTTTCAGCGGGGGAAATAATTAAAGCGTTTGTAAACTACAAAATAAATGAGAGAAAAAGAATAACAGGCTTTTGGAGCAACTAGCTTGCTGCAAAAAAGACACCTAAGGAAAAACAAAGGGAAAGGAAACAGTTAGATTTTTTTTTAAAGACCCCCCTTTAAAACAACGGGACATGCAGTTACCCCATTTAAAGAGTTGACCCGGCAATAAAAAAAATATTTTCTGTAAAAGGCAAACAAAATTTGGGAAAAATTGCCCCACCAAAATTCAGCCCACTTTTATCAACCATTTAGAAAAAAAAAAGATGCAAAATTTTGTTTATTTTTCTTTGGCATGGGGCCGCTGGGGTATTTTTTTTGCCATAATAAATTTGGGTGAATAAAAAAAGAACAAGATCTATTTTTCTCCAAAAAAATATTGGAAAAGGGGAAAAACAGCCCAAATTTAAAAAAATTAGCCAAGCAGCGGGAGTCAGGGGAACCCAAAAACAAAAGAATTTGGGTTTTCTAAACAAGCGATTTGGGGAAATTTATTTTTGCGCCTAAACGAATACAGAGGGCCACACTTTGTGAAAAATAACTCCCAAAAAGGGCACCCAAACAAATGGACCTTTATTTTACCCCCATGATACGATTAGGGCGAAAAAGATTTAAATCGCACTTACCGTCATTGACATAGCTTCAAGATACAAAGATTCGGAACCAATTAAAACAAAAGAAGGGTTTCTGCTGTTGCTGTCGCTTTACAAATGAAAATATCAAAAGGGCCCCTTTAAATTAAACCTCCCCTTTATTCAGTCGATGGGTGGGAAAGAATTTAAAGGGGAAAATGAATCAATTATTGGGTTAAAAAAATGGGGTTACCCTTTAAAGAGGCCCTTCGGGGGGGTTTTTCACAGTCCAGGTTTGGTTGAAAAATTTAACAAAAAGTTAAACTGAAAGGGCTTTTCCTACCAGTTTTACAAAAGAGCTGATTTACAATTTCGCAAAAACAGAATTTGGGTTAGAAGGCCCGCCCTCAGTTTTGCGCGCCCAAAGAATAATGGAAATTTAAAAAAGGGCTAAAACCAGTACAAGCAAAACAGAAAAAACAAATAAATGTTGTTGAAGGGGGAGTCTTCATCAAGCAAAAAATTACCATTTGGTTTGAAAGTGAGAACTTTATTCCCCCGGGAGAAGCGGAAGGGGGGCACTCGCATTTAGGGCAACAGATCCCCGTTTGGAGTGTTGTCCATTTTGAGATAAAAAAAAAAATTTTGGGAAAAAGGGTTTCCCCCCGTGGATTAAATTTTCGAGGGAAAATGACACCCAAAAAAACGGCCCCGGCCCCCCAAGATCTTTTGTGAAGGAAGAACTGCAGATAATCCCCCCGACACGTTCCGCTTTAATGATTTACGTAAATAATTTGAGTTAAAAATTTGGGAAGGGTCCAAAAAAAAATTTTTTGCGTTTTAGATTTATTATTAAAAAAAATGATAAAGAAATAAAATACCCTTTTATCCTAATTTTTATGAAAAATCAAAAAAACTTTTAAAAAACAAAAATCTTGAAAAAAAACAACCAAAATAATCCGGGCCCATTTCTGGATTTAAAAAAATTACTGAAATATCTAATTGCGCTTGACCAAAAAGAAACCCCCAATGCCCGATTGAAAATGAAAATCTGGATTAACCAAAACACCACGTTTTTTGTTTGTTTAAACTAAAGACTTCTTTGTTACAAACAGTTGTGTTTTAAAATCATGTAGATTAGATCGTAGTTTTACGTTGTCATGATGAAAAGTTTTTATTTTCAAAAAAATGCTTTTTTATAGTTGTCATGGGATATGCTTGAAAAGCACCAACCCCTTTGGGGATATTCCCTTTGCTTTTTTAAAAAAACTTTTTTTTTGGGTTTAAAGGGCTGTCATTTTCGCCCCCAAACCCAAAAAACTCCTTGATCACATCTCCAGATAATTCAAACCTTCATCTTACCTAAAAACCTTTGTTTTAAAAGTTGAATGCAAAGGCGGGAAACTTTAGGGTAATCAGGTGTTGTACCATCCAGGGTGTCTTTAGCCACTTCTATTTCCATGTTTTTTAGTATTTCAGTAGGGATGTCGATTACAAAGGAATCTGTATCGGGGTACAGAACTCGGACTCTGGATACAAGGGTTTTAAAAAATAGTCCCTTTAAAAAAATTTAACATCAAAAAACTTCGACGCCCCTAAAAAAAGTAACCCAAAAAAAAAAACGGGCTTATCCCAAAATTTCTTTCTTTTTTTTTTTCAAATTTTTGCCAAAAAAACTGATCATGAAATCTTTGAAGTCCTGATAATTAGGTTTTGAAATCAAATTAATTTGGGAAAGTTTTTTTCTGGTGGGCCCCAAACTAACATCTTTACGCTTGTGCGGAAAATTTTCCTTTGTCTTTCCAAAAAGCTGTTGTTCATCAATTGGAAAAAATTCCCTTTTTTTGAAGCATCTGGGATTTAGTTCTGAGATCAGTGTTCTTATTTGTATGGTTTCTAAACTGGTTTTTGATCAAAAACAATTATACGAAGAAAAAGCTGGGCAACCCCAAAACCCCTGTCTTAAATTTAAAATTGAAAGGGAAATTGTTTAAAGCAGAATAATTTTTTTTTTTCACGAAGATTTGGCACAAGTTTAGGTGGTTTGTCATTTTACACATTTAGAATTTCTGCCGCTTTTTGGTTTGTCATTTTGGAAACATGAAGTTATGAGGTTTTTCCCAAATCCAAATTCTAGAATGAGGGCCTCTTTTTTCGATCAGCTTCTAGGTTTGGTAGGGCCCTTTTTTAAAACCCTTTTTAATTTCTTTGAGGGCCCGTGTAATTTTAAAGTTTTCGTAATTTGGGAAAGGGGTTTTCGCCATTTCCCCTTCCCCTTTCAGATTGTTTGCATCTAAATACATAAGATAGTTGGGCCTTTTACTTGGATCTTTGTCGTTTTCCCAAATATTTGTTGTTTTTTCTTTTTCATTTAAAGGTTTCGACGCCCCTTTCTGAAATTCCCCCCACGCCCAAACCGTTTTTTAATCATCTGAAGCATTGGCAGGTCAGACAATAAATTTTAATTTTTTACTCCAGGTTTAAATTTTTTAAGGGGGGCGTCCCGCTCAAACCCGGGGGCAAAAAATGTAATGGGCGGGATCCAGGCGTAATGTTTCATGCAGGTTTTTCCTATAATTTTCAAAGACGCCGCCAAAAAAACAGGTAAACCGCCATTAAATAGGAATCATGAAAAGTCTCCCTTTGTTTTACAAATCTAACTTTTTGGGCCCCGCTTTTGAGCATGTGGTAATTTAGGGAAACACTGATGTCCCCTTTTCTCTTAGACTAGGGAAAAAAACGCGCCCCCTTTTGGCGGGAAATGTATTTCGTCAAAACCCTTTTCCCCCCCTGTTTTTTATGTACTTTATAAGGGGGAAAAAGTTTTTTTAACAAGAGTTGGGTCAAAATATTCTTCTGTTTTTGGGGGAGGACTTTAAGGATCCTGCCGTGACTTAAACTCCCCATCATGTGTTGCCAATAGAGTCGTAGAAAGACATGGGTTTTTTTTAAAGTGAAACACATTTTTAAATTTTTTGATGACTGCGCAATTTCATGACACCCTGAAGGCGCTGGTTACTGCCTTTTCATTATTTAAAGGGAGAAGGTAACCTGTAAGTTGTGAAAAAAATATAGGCCGCTTCCATGTCTTTGGTTCAAAATTTTTTGGTTTTTGGGGTTGCATTTTTTTATGTGCTGTCCTCAAACTTTCCCCTAATGTGATCTTTGGGTTTTTACGTTGGATTCTCTGGGGGTGGCAACCCAAAGGCCCCCCCCAAAAAATCCAACAGTGAGTGGTGGTTTATACTGTTGTTGGTCTTTAGGCCGGGCATTATGTTTCAGATAAAATTTTTGATTATTAGAACAGGGGAAATTTCGCACTTGCTGCCCTGCGTTTTAAGAAGTATTTTGCGCATTTTGGGCCTCTGTTTAATTCTGGCTTTGAAAAGGGGGGGGCCCTCCGACCTAACAATGTGAAGGCAAATTTAGCCAAAAAATTTATGATTACTCATTAAGACTGTTTTTTGGAAGTTTCTGTGGGGTTTGGGCCTTCATAAAGGGAAAAAGAGTGATTTGAAGTCTGCGTAAACAACTATGGGCTAGTTTTTCAACCGTTTCCCGTTCTTAAAAAATAACTTTACTGCCTTCTCCGGGGCCGTTTAAATTTGTTCTTTATCACAGTCAAAAAAGGGGTTTTTACAATGTTTTTTTATGTTCGCTCGCAGCTTGAAAAGGACGGAATTCTTGTTAAAAAATTTTTTTACAGGGAAATTTTTGTTTGTATGTTGTTTTGTAAATATGCACTTTGTAATCTGTCATTTTGGTATTTTGAGGTAGTGAAACCCCTTTTTAAAGGCCCTTTTTATTAGGGTAAGTTACATGATCCTGGTTGGTTTTCCCCATTGTTGGGATGTTCTTTGACATCTAATTGGCAGAAGGTTGGTTTTTTCGACCTTTTGTAGGGCCCTTAACAGTTATTGGTGGATTTTGTTTTTAAACTTTATCAGTTTTTTTCTACAGCCTTTTTAAATTCAGGCCGTTAAAAATTAAGAAATTAAATTTGGCCCCAAATGTAAATAGTTTGATACTTTTCTCCCGCAATTTTTTTGGGAACGTGAGGGGCCTGCAAGAAAGCACCACATAAAACATTTGTCGTCCCGGGTTTTTTTGTTCAAAAATGCTTTCTTTTTCAACTAATGTTGGGGGGGCAGTGGAATTTTAAGACTTGCCTACAAATTTGGTCATACTTAGTTGTCTTAATCTGATGTTTTAGGACTTCCCCCCCGACCAACCAGAGCCTCTCATTTTAGCTGCTTCAGAGGCTTCATTAAAAAAGTGTAAAAAGTTTGATTGCCCAAACCGGGTGTTAAGTCATTATGAGGGAAAAAAAATAGTTGCTGTTTAGTTGAGGGCCCAGACTTCTAGATTTTCTTCGTTTATTGTTTTTATAGTCGATTAAAACAACCCAAACCTTAAATTTAACTGGAGGGGGGTTTATTGTTAGTTTTTCTTGGGGAAATTGAGAAATAGCGGTACAACCTTGCCCGTTTCCCTTTTTTGGATCAATAACTTTAAAACGACCCCATTTTTTAAAAATTTTTTCAAAAGCTCTTCCTCGGCATTGCTTCAAAAAAATTCATTGAAACCCTTCATATATCTTATCCATGTTGAGCTTCTTTTCTAACTCAAAATATTTATTTAAATCAAAAAAATAAAAGTTAATCAGAATCAATATCAACGGTCTCTTTTGTGCTTGGACTCATAAACTAAAGTATATACGCGCCTTTGGGGTTGTTAATGTGAGCTGTTTAGAACGAGTTTAATGTCTGTTTACTTTTTTTAAACTTCCTTTTTTATCTGGTCGGTGTCTGGTTGTTGAGAAAAGTTGCCCTTGCCTTTCTTTGAAGATCAAACTTTTGTCTTTTGTAGTCTCAAAATCAGCTGTAGGCGACCTAAATTCTTCATCCGTGATGTTTGAGTCAGCAAGTGCTTTATTTATTGTCAGTTTGAACGAACTAGTTTAGCTGTTATTAGTTGAACCATAGCTGTGTGCTTTTGGAGTTTAGCTTTTATTTTTTTGCTGACAGCACTTACAGCCAATGAACAC
This sequence comes from Conus canariensis, assembly GCA_033310375.1. Lineage (NCBI taxonomy): Eukaryota > Metazoa > Mollusca > Gastropoda > Neogastropoda > Conidae > Conus > Conus canariensis. The sequence continues at coordinate 3,227 of JAMYXO010003412.1, read as the reverse complement.
AGGCAAGAGTTAAAGACAAACCACCTAGAGGTATAGCTGCCGGTGCACCTACGCTGTTGCTAAGAGACCTACACTTGTTCCTGCTGATAGAGCATAGTGATCGATGCTCCAGTATTAACATATGTAACAGCATTAAAGACAGCAGAATACCTTCGTTTGGTTTTACTGTATTTTGAAAGGTCCTGCTCTAGTTTTTGTTGCATTTGTGTAATGTTGGTTAATCTGAAAGTTTTTATGTCTACAGCAGCAGCTATCTCTTCTTTGGGCACTTTTGGATAAGTCGTAACAGACATGCTTTTTTAAAAAAAAAATAATTTAGTATTGGATATTTTCAATCGTTTTTGAATATTCAGTGCGCATCTATATTAAAACAAATGTAATTAAGTGGTTTTCACTCTTTTTTTCTTTTTCAATTTGAATGTTTATTCGTCTTTAACTTTTCCCACTCCTGCAATGATTATTTCTGTTGACCTTAGGTCAACCCAAAAACCGTATTTCTTTTTAAAAATTTTCATCAAGCTAACCTGTGAGGTGTAGATCTTTAGAAAAAAGGTCTACTGTTGGTTTCTACACCCCCCGCCTCCAAACAATTTTCTTATTTCATCAAATGATGTAAGGTTTAAGCCCGCTCCCGTAGACTTGGTTAGGACTCCCCTCAATTGAACATTGTATTTTGTTTTTTAGGATTATAAACTTTTCACTTTTTTTTTAAATGGTTCTTCATCTTCACAGAATAAATACCTTTAAGGGATCTTGTGGGCGCTAAAACTAAAGTTCCATATTGTGTCTGCCCTGCTTTTAGGTTTTTTAAATGATGAATCACTCTTTCGTAATATATTGCTAATTTTGACTGATTTGTTGCTCAATCAGCCTTGCTAAGTTAGGGTTGCTAACAATGTCAAACTCTAACGAGATGTCGAAAATGCTGTACTTGGAATCAGTGTCTGTAGATTTAATGACACGTTTGTATTCATTAAAAGTTAGTTCATATGACAATCTGTCTTTTAATGCTCCTTGAAAGTATGGCGCATGCGCTTTTAACAACTCAAAATCCAAGGGTATAGAAAAGCGATTCCAAACGCATAACTTACAGCTTCATACTTGTTACCGTCTTTAGCATCTTCGGCGTCTATTCTGTGTTTTAGTGCTTCGTTATTTTCGATTCCTTGAAACGCAAGATCGGCCCTTTCATTCTCGGTTAGCCATAGATCACAATAGATTAAAAATATGTCTGCATTTGTGTAAAGAAAATATTTCTTGCCCTCAAGTTTTTATAGAAATTTTCTTAACGATTGCCCGTCCCAGATTCTGTACAACTGTCCTGTTTACGTCTGTTGCTGAATCAAGTTCTATTTTAAAAGTAAGCCGTGCAGATCCGGACAATCACTTCATCTGCTCCTAGGTCTGGAAATTTAACAGTAAGAATTTGATCTGAATCAATAGTAGATGGATTATTTGGAACAATAATATTCTGTTTATTTCCCTTCACGCCAAAGGGTCTTTCAGTCTTCTATGCGGGTCAAGAAACGAACCATATGTTGTGACCATTTTTTTTATAAAACAAAATAAAAAGTTAATTATTTAAAAACATGGCAGAAGAAGTTATGATGTTTTTGATCCTTGGAGACGACATGGTGAAATGACGCCTTTGAACATCCCTTACAATCATTGCGGCGTGAATTAACAGAAAGTAAGGTCAAATCATTTTATCAAAGTTTAGGCCAGAACCTCCCGAATTTATAGACCTAATGATTTTGAAACAAAAGATGAAACCCTTGTTTGTGAAAAACGAGCAAGGCACTTGTAGCTTACAACTTAAACCAGACCCATCAAAGTTTTTAGCAAAGACTACAATTAGACAAAGGTCAGTGTGAGCGATCAAAAAACGCCTTGGCATTGCTAAACGCGAAGATTAGACAGTGAGGCAGTTGCTAAACTTCAAAAACACTACAAGAACTCCCAAAAGATAACCAAATACAAAACATACCCTTAAAGATTTAAGCCAACAGCAGACGAAATAATAGAAACCAGTTTTTCGAAAACATTAAAAACTATGCACGATCCGCCGCTACCTATGAGAGAAATAACGGCCCCTTTATCATGCTTTGAAAAGCATCAGAGGCAGAATAAGAGAACTATCCAAAGAATTTTATATGAAGACACGACGCTAGCAGAAGAATAAGAACACTGTTTAGGGGAGCAAGGTGTCACATTAGCGAGCGTTATAACAGCCCTTTGGATTTGCAAAAAGTACACTGGTGTTGGCTATTACAGGCGGGGTGGTGGGGGGGTAGTTTCCTCCGCCCCCATCTCCTCCACCCGATAAATCATGGGTAAAAAAACAACTTGATCATCTTGCAAGTTTATTAAAAAAATTAGCCAGTAAGGCAATAGATCTTTGCCTGGTATAATAGGGGGGATGTTAGCTGGCTTTTGTCTACTGCAAGTAAAGTAGTTGGCTTTATGGCCGAGCACTTTGGTCATTAGTTGTCTTAATTGTTGGGTTATCTTTAGTAAGATAAAGACCAAGTAATCCTAGGGCAGTTAATCCAATAACAAGTGCCGTCTTTTCATATTCATGGTCATCACGCGCGTCTTCAATGGCCTTTGGGTTTGGGCCTTGGGGGTTGGATGGGGGGTTTTTAGGGGGCCACGGGGATTGGGACTTCTTTTTTTATTGCTTTGCTGGTTGAAATTTTTGTCGTTTTTTCCGACCCTTTCTTCTTTACCGCCACAAGGATTTATTTTGTAGTTTATTATTGTTCCTACCTGGAGTCTGAGGTCAGAAAGGGGATGTATAAACCCGTGCCCAACAGCAAAGTCTACTTTCGATCTTGCGTATTGCAAACATTTTGGTACCTTTTAATCTTGAAGGCAAATCAATTGCAGAATTAATAGAATCCTTAAAATTTTCTAATATTGTTTTTTTGGGGTCAAAGCCAGTAGAAGGGTCAATTATGTTTTATCTCGTTTGTCTTGCGAACCTGCAAACACCAAAAACATTCGAATGAGTCGTTTATTCGTTCTATTCCCGTTTTGAGACCCCTTAGAAGTATCCAAAAAAATGTTGTCCATGCTGTTTTATGCTCTTGCTTATGGACCGAGGTGAAAAGTTGTGCCTGAAGAGAAAGTTGTAAGGAGGATTCCCAATCATTTATACTTTCTATGCACGCCCCAAAATAAAGGTGCCTAAACATGATTAAAACCCAATTTTGTCTAAAGTCTGT
>JAMYXO010003411.1:17500-20264 GCA_033310375.1 Conus canariensis | reverse complement strand
TAAGTCGGGAAAATCTTAAGGGGAATGTTTTCTTGAGGAAAAATCCCCCCCGTAGGTTTAAAAAATAAGCTTCTCACCCCCTCTCTCTCCTTCTCTCTCTCTTCTTTTTTCTCTCTCTCTCTCTCTCACTCCCTTTTCTTCACTCTCTCACAAAATCTTCTCCCCACTCTCCCCCTCTCTCTCTCTCTCTCTCTCTCTCTCTCTCTCTCTCATGGACAGGACAGAAGCCGAAGGGGGTGGAAGGGTGCTGGGGTGGGCGGTTTTGGGGTTTTGGGACAGGGTTACGTTTGAAAAAAAAAGGCGGGGGGGGGGGGGGGGGGGGGGGGGAGGAGGGGGGTTGTGTGTTGGGGGGTTTTTTGGTAGTGGTTTTTTAAGAGGTTTAAAAAGGGCCCCACACCACAATCGGGTAATTACCCCCCTGGAGTGATGAGAAGTGGAGACAATGTTGGGGTGATTTTTTGAGGGTTGCTTTTTTTTTTTTTGGGGGCGGAATGCATTGGGGTTTGGGGTGGTACCCCCCCCCCCCACCCGCCTTTTTTTCTCTTTTTTTCCTCTATCTCTCCCCCCCCCCCCCTGTGTGGGGTGTGTGTGTGTTTTTTGTGGTGTGTGTGTGTGTTTTTTGTGGGTGTGTGTGTTTTTTGTGTCTATCGGTCTGTTTTGTCTGGGGTCTCTGTCTCTTGCTCTGTGGGGTCTCCCCGTCTGTTGTCTGTTGTCTCTCTCTTTTTTCCTCCCCTCCCCTCTCTTCTCTCTCTCTCTCTCCCCCCCCCCCCCCCCCCCCCCCCCCCCCACCCCCCCCCCCCCCCCCCCCCCCCACCCCCCCCCCCCCCCCCTCTCTCTCTCCTCTTTTCTCTTCTCTTTCTCTCCCTACCTCCCCTCCCTCCTCCCTCTTTCTATTTCTCCCTTGTCCCTTCTTTCTCTTTTCTTTCTCCCCCCCCTCTCTTATCTTTCTCTCTCTCTCCCTCCCCCTCCCGCTGCGCCCCCCCCCCCCCCCACCACTTCTTTTCCCTCTGCCACTTCCACACTTAGCTTTCTTACGCTTCTTTGCATCTTAAACAGAAATCTTTCTAGGGTGGGGGTGGGGTGGGATGGGTGGTTTTCTTTCATCAGATTTTCAGCGAATTCTGGCCAGGGAATTATCTCCTTCTTGCCTTGGTTCTTGGGCGTGTGGCAAACTGCAATGCATACCAGCAGAGGGTTCCTCTGTTTATTGACCCATCCGAAAGTCTAGTACTCAGGTTTGGTAGAAAGGAGGTGGGGGTGGGGTGGTGTGTGTGTGTGTGTGTGTGTGGGGGGGGGGGGTGGTGGTGGTGTTGGTGGTGAGGTTGGTAGGGATGGAGAATTCAAATTAAAGCAAACAAACCTGCTCCCCATTACGAGACTCAAACCACAAGCCCAAGGTCTGACCAGGGGTTGGGCTAATTGCACAGGTCAAACGTTCTCCTAAGTTGTGTCCCACGAGACCACTCGTCTCAAATTCTTTCATCTTTGTCATTGATTGGATTATCTATCAGATGTAAATCCTGTGTCATATTCTTTCATTTTTGTCATTGCTTTGATTATTATCGATGTAAATCCTGTGCTCTGTGGTATTGTAGTTTCGTTGCACTTCAAAGGTCAGTGTTTAACCTTAGACTAAGGTGGACGACAGGAGATCTGTGGATTTCAAGGGAGGTGACCACAGGCGCAAATTAAAGGCGTTTTTCTCCTTCCCAGCAGCCTCGTTTGCAAATGGAAGGCGTTGTCTCCTTCCCAGCAGCCTCGTTTGCAAATGGAAGGCGTTGTCTCCTTCCCAGCAGCCTCGTTTGCAAATGGAAGGTGTTGTCTCCTTCCCAGCAGCCATCGTTTGCAAATGGAAGGCGTTGTCTCCTTCCCAGCGCCTCGTTTGCAAATGGCAGGTGTTTGTCTCCTTCCCAGCAGCCTCGTTTGCAAATGGAAGGCGTTGTCTCCTTCCCAGCAGCCTCGTTTGCAAATGGAAGGTGTTGTCTCCTTCCCAGCAGCCTCGTTTGCAATGGAGGCGTTGTCTCCTTCCCAGCAGCCTCGTTTGCAATGGAAGGTGTTGTCTCCTTCCCAGCAGCCTCGTTTGCAAATGGAAGGCGTTGTCTCCTTCCAAGCAGCGTCGTTTTCGTTCCACATGCAATTTGCACCCAGTGCGAGGAGATAACTGATTGTTCGTTCTTCGTTTCCATTGTATTGAATGTGGTCTGTCTTGCCTGGATGAGACCAAAGAAGTCGAAACGCGTCGTGGTTTGTCTTGTTAATTTGTTTGTCTCTTCGTTCCGCGGAACAGTGAATCTTCTTTCAAGGAGATCTAGTGTTTAACGCACTGATCCCTGTCCACCTTCGTGTCAAGCTGTCTAAACCATTATCACACAAAACTGCGGGATGGTCTGTCTTTGTGTCTCTTAATATGATGTACGTCTGGATCCCCTGGTGGCTTTGTCGGTGTCCTCTCTTCTCTCTCTCTCTCTCTCTCTCTCTCTCTCTCTCTCTCTCTCTCTCTCATCTCTCTCTCCCACCCTCTCTCTCTGTTGTTTCTGTTTCGTTTTGTGTTTGGCTGTTTTGTTTTGTGTATTCAACCATTTTTTGAACCACCCCCCCCCCCCCCCCCTATACAAATATGTTAACACATGGTGCGGAAAACTGTATATGTACCTGGTCAAAATGTAAATGTTTTTGGCTGTTCAAAACATAATGATGCGAATCGTTATGCTGGTGTTGAAGTGAAAATGCATTAAATCTGTGTAAAATGGTCTCTTTTTGCAAG
>JAMYXO010003411.1:0-5000 GCA_033310375.1 Conus canariensis | reverse complement strand
CTGTGACTATATACAAAGCATACTCTGACTGGGCTCCACAAAGCTGTGACTATATACAAAGCATACTCTGGGCTCCACAAAGCTGTGATTCTCTACACCCACAAAGCCGTGATTATGCACAAAGCACACTGTGATTTGGCTCCACAAAGCTAAAATTATATACAAAGCATACCATGACTGTGACTATATACAAAGCATAATCTGACTGGGCTCCACAAAGCTGTGATTGCATACACCCACAAAGCTGTGATTATGTACAAAGCACACTGTGATTTGGCTCCACAAAGCTAAGATTATATACAAAGCATACTCTGACTGGGCTCCACAAAGCTGTGACTATATACAAAGCACACTGTTACTGAACTCCGCCTTACTTCAAAGACTTACTTGTCCGAGCCTTTGTGTCGATACGGCTCTTACTATTGTATTCTGTCACGTACTCGGATATACGTGTTAAAAAAACCCCTCACTTTTACATGATCACTTACATGCAAGAGAAAGTCTCCTTACCAAAAGATGAAACCGTGCCTGTCACTTCCTACCTAAACAGCAACAAAAACAAACAAACAAATGAACAAACAAACGATCCCTGAAAGCATAAGTCAATGTCTTTCGCATAGACTGTACTGCTTCCATTGCAGCGGTTTGCAGAGGTCACTGTTCTGCGCAGTAAATTTTTCGAATCTCCAAGCTAGAACAGATGCGGTCGTATACATCAATATCCCCGGGGACTCCAATAAATTTCTGCCATTTGCTAATCCAGATGATGAGGAGCTCAGCTTCGAACTGTGAGTCCTGGCGAGGTTAAAGCAATAATTGCCTTCAGGATGGAAGCTTTCATGCGCCGGTGTGTCTGTTCTTCTTTTTGGAGGGGTACTGCGCGATTCTGAAAGAGACGTTCCACTCGGAAGAAAATTCTAAGTTCACCGTGGCCTATCCACACAAAAGTCTGGGCATCTCTCTCTCTCTCTCTCTCTCTCTCTCTTCTCTCTCTCTCTCTCTGTTTATCTGTCTGTCTGTCTGTCTGTCTCTCTCGCTCTGTCTGTCTGTCTGTCTGTCTCTGTCTGTCTGTCTGTCTCTTCTCTCTCTCTCTGTCTCTCTCGCTCTGTCTGTCATTCTGTCTATCTGTCTGTCTGCCTGTCTGTCTGTCTGTCTGTCTGTCTGTCTCTTCAATTTTAACCCAACTTTGTTAACATTGTTCAGTCTTTCAAAAGATTAATGGGGTGGTTACTACCACTACTTACAATCGTTTTTCTCTATGCCTCACTGTTCAGTTTGTAAACTGGTCACCAGCAGAGAATGGCATTTCCTGGTGACAGGTCCAAGACCGGAATTTAGGACCAAAAAAAAAAAAAAAAAAAATCTTTGCATGACGCACTTGCTTCGGAAACTCCGTGAACCTGAGCAGTTCATGAGATAGATTACGTGTTAAGGGTGACCCCCCCCCCCTCCCCCCCTTTTTTTCTGTTTTCATACTTTTAAATCCGTAAGTGGGCACAGTATTGATTTCTTCTCTTTATGCTTTCAAAATGATACAATGATAATACATCTAACGCTTTCTTCTCTTTATACTGATAATGCATCTAACGCTTTCTTCTCTTTATATTGATAATGCATCTAACGCTTTCTTCTCTTTATATTGATAATGCATCTAACGCTTTCTTCTCTTTACACTTTCAAAATTATGGAATTATGACATATATAATGCTTTTTTCTCCTTTATATTTTCAAAATCATAGACTACAACTGTATCTCATGCTCGTGTTGTTCAGTAACATTTACTCGTCATGGATCAAACAGTAAAGTGTGTTGGAAAATGTAACAGCTTTAGTAACATTTACTCGTCATGGATCAAACAGTAAAGTGTGTTGGAAAATGTAACAGCTTTAGTAACATTTACTCGTCATGGATCAAACAGTAAAGTGTGTTGGAAATGTAACAGCTTTAGTAACATTTACTCGTCATGGATCAAACAGTAAAGTGTGTTGGAAAATGTAACAGCTTTAGTAACATTTACTCGTCATGGATCAAACAGTAAAGTGTGTTGGAAAATGTAACAGCTTTAGTAACATTTACTCGTCATGGATCAAACAGTAAAGTGTGTTGGAAAATGTAACATTTCTAGCTGTCTTTTCCTTAATGACTCCTTGATCTATTGCGTCTCTGTGGTCCCGATAGATTTCTGCCATTGGTCCAGCCAGCTGACGGAGTTCAATCTCTGAAACGTGTGTCCCTGGCAGGCTAAACAAAAACAATGGTTTCCTTCATGCGTCCCTGTGTCTGCTCCCTTTTCAGGGTACTGCAGTGTACTGAAAGATGAATCCAGCTCCTAGGGAAATTTTTGATGTTACCACTAGGTTATTCTCTCTCTCTCTCTCTCTCTCTCTCTCTCTCTCTCTCTCTCTCTCTCTCTCTCTGTCTGTCTGCCTCTCTGTCTGTCTATCTCTATCTCTGTCTCTGTCTCTCTCTCTCTCTCTCTTTTCTCTCTCTCGTCTCTCTGTCTCTGTCTCTGTCTCTCTCTTCTCTCTCTCTCTCTCTCTCTCTCTCCTCTCTCTCTCTCTCTCTCTCTCTCCTTTTTTTCGTTTCAACTTTCACCTTATTTTGTAATATTTGTACAGACTGAAATGGTGATACACTTCCGCCTCTCTTTCACCCTACTGTACAATTCTTCAGAGTCCATCTATCCATCCATCTGTCTATCTGTCTGTCTATTTATCCATTTATTCATCTATCTATCTGTCTGTATGTCTCTCTGTCTGTCTGTCTGTCCGTCCGTCCATCCATCCATCTATCTATCTATTTATCCATCCATCCATATATCTACCTATGTATCAATCTATCTATCTGTCTGTCTGTTCGTCTACCTATTTATGCATTTATCTACCTATCTCTCTCTATTCTGTCTGTCTGTTCTTCTGACTGGCTATCTGTCCGTCCGTCCATCCATTCATCCATGCATCTATCTATCTGCCTGTCTGTCTATCCATCTGTCTATCCATCTATCTATCTATCTGTTCGCGCACGCGCACGCACACACACACACCACACACACACACACACACACCACACACACACACACACACACACACACACACGCACGCACGCACACACACACACACACACACACACATACACGTTTTAGGTGATAGCATATTGAGGGTTAACATGCACCCCTACCTCCGGTGATACTGCACGGCAGATGGAAGAAAGCATCTCAGGGGAACTGAAGGAGTGTGGGGCTCTGATTTCCACAGCACCACACCACCAGAAAGACAACACGTTAAGACGGGTAGCAAAAACAAACCAGCAAAATTGGTCATGGGCTGCTTTTGATTGTCAGCAATGTCTGACTGAAAATCACATTGAGCTAACCACCCCTCCCCTTCTCCTTCCCCCAATCCTCCCCTCCCTCCCTCCCCCCCCCCCCCTTCTGATCCGAATGAGGGGTGAGGAAGGAAGCATACCTAGACTGCTGATTACCTGTCTTTGACGCTGATCAGTTTGTTAGTTCGCCTGTAAGGCCGATTAGCTGTTTACAATGCGGATTGGCTTTTTACAATGCTGATAAGCTGCTTACAATGCGGATTGGCTTTTTACATACAATGCAAATTGGCTTTTTTTTACAGAGCTGATTAGCTGCCTACAATGCTGACTGGCTGTCAACAATGCTGATTAGCTGTTTACAATGCTGATTAGCTGCCTACAATGCTGATTAGCTGCTACAATGCTGACTGGCTGTCTACAATGCTGATTAGCTGCCTACAATGCTGATTAGCTGTTTACAATGCTGATTAGCTGCCTACAATGCTGATTAGCTGCTACAATGCTGACTGGCTGTCTACAATGCTGATTAGCTGCCTACAATGCTGATTAGCTGTTTACAATGCTGATTAGCTGCCTACAATGCTGATTAGCTGCTACAATGCTGACTGGCTGTCTACAATGCTGACTGGCTGCCTACAATGCTGATTAGCTGTCTACAATTTCTGATTAGCTCTCTACAATGCTGTTCAGCTGTCTACAATGCTGTTCAGCTGTCTCCGGTGCTGATTAGCTGCCTACAATGCTGATTGGCTGCCCGCAATGCTGATTAGCTGTCTACAATGCTGATTAGCTGTCTACAATGCTGATTAACTGTCTACAATGCTGATTAGCTGTCTACAATACTGTTTAGCTGTCCACAGTGCTGATTAGCTACCTGCAATGCTGACTGGCTGCCTACGATGAAAAATAAAGGACGATCTTAAGAAGCAACACCCGAAGGTGCGGGCAGGACCCCGAGAAGTACTGTCCTCAACTGCCGAACAAACCAGCTGGGAGTAATCCTGCACCACCCTTGGAAGCCTGCGCTGTGTTCACATAGGGTGCAGGCACGCACAGGGCATGCCATCAAAGATGATTCCATTAACACGTGAAGGGACATAACTGCTCCCTGGCAGATGTTATTGTGTAATGGCCACTGGATATGTTACGACATAACCTTCACAGGAGCGTCCCCATGGGTGTACCAGCCCGTGTTTCATGACTGCAGAGCCCACCCGCAACAAAGCCACCGTCACAACTGCCGTGTGCGTCCCGTAGCCTCACTCGTTGCTGTTCCGCTGACAGATGATGACAGTACAACTGCAGACACGGCCAAGCTTTCACCATGAGGTCTTACGTGCTCTCTGTAGAGAATCCCAGGTCACAGTCTTTCCCGTTGTCACGAGGACTTTCCCTGCGGAGCGCCCTGCCATGCTGATCTGCTGCCTGTGGAGCTGATGACTTGCCTGTAGTCATAACTGGTTGTCCTTAATGCTGATCAGCTGTCTATAATGCTGTCAAGCTGTCAGCAGTGATGATGAGCTGCTTACGGAGATGATGAGCTGCCTATGATTCTAAAAAGCTACCTGTGATGCTGACTGGCTGCCTGTTGATTAGATGTCTGAAATGCTGATTAGAGATACTCGTAGCTTCCTCTATTACCAATTAGCCTCCTAAACTGCTAATTTCTGCCGTAA
>JAMYXO010003410.1:0-10000 GCA_033310375.1 Conus canariensis | reverse complement strand
CTTAACAAGTTTTTATTCAAGTTCTTATTCAAGTCATCGTCAAGTTCTTAACAAGTTCTTATTCAAGTTTTTATTCAAGTTCTATTCAAGTTTTTATTCAAGTCGTCATTAAGTTCTTATCAAGTCGTCATCAAGTTCTTATCAAGTTCTTATTTAAGTTTTCATCAAGTCGTCATGAAGTCGTCATCAAGTCGTTATCAAGTTCTTATTCAAGTCACTTATAATTATTTATTAAGTTCTTGAAATATTACTGCATATCAAATGGATCAAAATGAGATTTTGTTGTTGGCAGTTCTGGTATTCTTTTTTGTTCAGATTTTGTATTTAGTGGCTGTGATTTTTTGGGCTGCTTTGGTTTTTGCTGTCTTTCTTTATATGTTTTATAAACGTAATAACCACCCCCACCAACAGCAATGACGCCAAAAATGCCAACTCTTTTAATCCAAATAATCCATGAATACTTTGGTGTTGCGGGACTTGAAACAACTTGTTCTTGTTGTGGCTCTGGCACAACTGGTGTTTTTTCATTATGAGTTATATGTTGTAACTCTAATTTTCTTTTTTTGTTCCACTCTGCTAATTTTTTCCCTGCTTCAACGCGCCCAGGATTCTTTTCACGGGTCACTTTCTCCATCAACGTTTTCTGCTCGGTCATTTTTAAGAGAAATAAAATCTATATGATTAAACGTAATTAACCCCATAATTACTGGCGACAATAATGTTCCAAATCTGTAATATAGATCACATCCTAGAGACTCTAATGACTTTGTTAAAACTGGATCCTGCGTTAAATCATACATAAAATCTTGTTCAGAATCAATGGGCGCAAATCTACTAACTAGTTTAGTGTACAAACTAAGAACAGTTTGTCCGACACTTTTGACCATTCTTGACCCCAGTTGCGCTTCATACCTGTTGTGATACTTTACAATGTCTTGTGGCGACATCTGTTGAATCTGTTCTATGCTGAATTCATTTCCAAGGTACTGTTTTGTTTTTCCACACGCCGCCAAAGAATACAGCCTTTCCTTTTGGCGCATAATAGCTTGGTCATCAACTTGATTATTTGTAATCATAAGTTCAGGAACGTTTAGGCTGCCCTGAAGCTGTAGTAAATCATCGCAGTTCATGTTTTATTAATAATAAATATTATTTTATTTTTAAAAAATGAGCACCGAAAAAACTGTTGCCAACCTCGTATACCATTCTGCTGTTATTGGAGGTCTAAGTGTAGGATACACAATGCTTGGTAAAAGCTTGTTAAGAATAAAACCAGCAGATCTTGGCAAGCTAGATTTTGAAGACTCAGCAAAGTTGATTGCTGTCATTACAGCTTCATTTGCTACGAAAGATTTTCTAGTTAAGCAAGGAATAATTCCAAAAAATATAAATATGTAAAAAAAATACATTTATAAAAATGGCTTCACTCGTAATGATGATAGGCGGCGCAGTGGTCAACGCGCTTGCTTTCAGCGGAAGTAATTACGCGTTTAGTAAACTACAAAATAACGATGAGAGAAAGAGACATAACAGAGCTATGGAGCAACTAGCCGCTGCACAAGACACCTATGAAAAGCAAAGAATGGAGCAGTTAGATTTTATTAACGACAGACTTAAACAACAGGGACATGCAGCTTACACATTTAAAGATGTTGACCAGGCAATAAAAGAATATTTTCTAGTAACAGGCCAACAAGTTGAAACATTGCCCCCACCAAAATTTAGCGATTACTATCAACCATCAGAAAAACAAAAGATGCAAGAAATATTGTTTATTGTCTTTGGTATGACCGTTGTGTATTTTGTTGCACATAATATTGGCTGAATAAAAAATGAACAAGATCTATTATTCGCCAAAAGGATATTGGAAGGGAATCACAGCAATTAAAAAGCTAAGCCAAGCAGCGGAGTCAGTGAACAAACAGCAAAAGAATGGTTATCTAAACAAGCGATTTGGCAAATTTATCTACCAGCGCCTAAAAAACTACAGAGACCACACTTTGTGAATATAACTCCAAACGACACCCATCAAATGGATCTTCTATATTTACCCCATGATACGATTAGACGAAAAAGATTTAAGTACGCACTTACAGTCATTGATATAGCTTCAAGATACAAAGATGCGGAACCATTAACACAAAAGAGTGCTTCTGCTGTTGCTGTTGCCATACAGCTGATATACCAACGAGGACCCTTAACTTATCCTCGCATGATTCAAGTCGATGATGGAAAAGAATTTAAAGGTCAAGTGAATCAATTATTGTTAAAACATAGAGTTACCATTAAAAGAGGCATTCCGGGTGTTCACAGATCACAGGGTTTGGTTGAAAACTTTAACAAACAGTTATCTGAAAGACTTTTCTCCTACCAGTATCACAGAGAGCTGATTGACAATTCTCGCAACACAGAATGGGTAAAAAGACTGCCCTCAGTTTTGCGCGCAATGAATAATGAAGAATTTAAAGGGCTAAAACCAGTACAAGCAATCAAAACCAAACGAATAAATGTTGCTATTGAAGACTCATCCAGTAAACTATTACCATTTGGTTTAAAAGTGAGATACCTTTATTCACCGGGAGAAGCGGAAGGGGACACTCGCATCAGGGCAACAGATCCAGTTTGGAGTGTTGATCCATATGAGATAAAAAAAAATTGTAAAAATGAATCCGCCCGTGTATTATTTACGAGAAACTGACACAACAAAAGGACCAGCCCCTCAAAGATCTTTTGTGAAGGAAGAACTGCAGATAATCCCACCAGACACAGTTCCAGTCGCTTAGTTAATTTAGGCAAATACATTTGAGTTTAAAATGGAAGCTCAAAAGAAAAAAGAGTTTTCAAAATTAATACGTCAATTATCTGCTTATAATATTATTATCAAAAAAATATTTAAGAACATTGACAATCTTATGCTAAAACAGCCAGACAATCGCTTACTACCCCAATCCCTAGATTCTGATATTTTGATATGGAAAAATCAAAATCTTGAAATGATAAAAAAAATTGAAGCACATTTAGCAGTAATGAATGAGAATAATAATGATTTGGCTATACTGGATAATGATATAGTTGAGCTTCTGATAACACTTGACCAAACAGAAACTCCATGAAGACATATGATTATACTATTCTCCAGTGCCCAATTGCATATGAATACTCTGGATTAACAAATACTCTTTTTGTGTTAGTTCTATCAAGAGACCGTTTTGTTACAACTGTTGTGTTAATCTCATGCAGATTAGATCGTAGTTTGTAATTGTCATGATGAAAAGTCTTTTTATTGAACAATGCTTCTTTGTAGTTGTCATGTGTTATATTTGACTGCACAACACTGCGAGATATTCCCTTTGCTTTTTTAATGGTACTTGTTTGACAAGCAAGACTGTACATTTTCGACCTTAAACCAATAAACTCCTTGATCACACCTCCAGATAATTCATCCTTCATCTTACCTAAAACCTTCTTATTAATAACTGAATGCAAAGGTGAATCTTTAGGGTAATCAGATGTGTCGTACCATCCGGCATGCTCTTTTGCTACTTCTAATTCCATGTCTTTGTAAAAATCTTCAGTAGGGATGTCGATTACAAAGGAATCTGTATCTGTGTACAGAACTCTGGACTCTGGATACAAGGGTTTAAAGTAGTCGTAAAGAAATTCTAACATCAAAAGCTTCGACAGCTCTAAAACAGTAAACCCAATAAAAACAGGTTTGTCCAATTTGACTTTCTTTTTTTTCATCATTATTCCAAAAAGCTGATCATGAAATCTTCTGAAGTCTTGATAATTTGGTTTTGACACCAGCTTAATTGCATCGTTTTCTCTAGTGACCAATCTGACATCTTTGCGCTTGTGCGGATTTTCCATAGTCTTTCCAAAACAGCTGTTGTTCATCAACTTGAAAAAGTCTTTTTCTGAAGCATCTGTGGATTTAGTTCTGAGATCAGTGTTCTTCATGATGTATGGTTTCATGAACTGTTCTTGATCAAATGCAATTATACGATGAACTGCTGTTAACTTTAAACCATGTCTTAAATAAAATTGGAGAAGTCTGTAATGACAGACATAATTTTTTTTTGTCACGAAGATTAGGCACAAGTTTAGGCGGTTCTGTCATTGACACTTTTAGGGTTTCTGCCGCTAATGGATAGTCATTATGCAGGTCATGGAGTTCATGAGGATATTCTAAATCAACTTCTAGAATAAAGCCCCGTTGTTGATCAGCTTCTAGACTCTGAAGCCATTTTAAAAACTTTTGAATGTCTTTTACACCTCCTGTGTACATTTTAAAGTTACGTAATGGAAGTGATTGACTCATAGCCCAACCATACAGATTGTTTGCATCTAAATACATAAGATAGTTAGAAGGTTTACTTGGATCATAGTTGTCTAGGTATTTGTTGTTTGCTTTACAGTAATGGTGAGACGCCATACTAATTCCGCCACGCAATCCGTTTTCAATCATCTGAAGCATTGGTAGGTCAGACAACAGGTCAATCTGTACACCAGTAAATTTTAAGAATGCGTCCCAACTCATCCCAGGCGCAGAAATATAATGCGCAGGATCTAGACTATAATGTTTCATGCAGGTCTTTCTGTAATTTTCAAAGATATCCGCCAACAAACAGGTATCCGCCATTAAATAGTAATCATGATAGTCTCCCATTGTTTTAGAGTCTAATTTTTGCCACGCTTCTTGAGCATAAGAATAATCAGAATCACTGATGTCCTTTCCTCTAAGACTACTAAAGAACGCACCTTTAGGCGGAAGGGCTGTCTCTTCAAACCTTTCCCAGCTGTTCATGTACTCATAAGGATAAACGCCCGTTCTAATCACCGTTGGGTCAAAATATTCTTCCGTTATTGGGCAGGACTTTAAGGACATAGCCAGTGACTCTAATGATCCCATCAGGTGTTGCATAGAGTCATAAAAAGATAAATTATTTAAAGTGAAACACATGTACTTTTCTGATGACTGCGCAATGCATGACACCCTAAAGGCGCTAGTTACTGCTTGCAATATAAGATGAGAGTCGTAACCTCGCAAGTTATGAAAGAATATAGGCAGCTTCCAAGTCTTTGGTTCAAACTTTAGTTGAAGATTGCAATTGTTATGCGCTGCTCCTCTAAACTTTCCGCTAATGTGATCATGGTCTCTTACTGTTGGATTTAAACTTTTAGGTGTTAGCTCTAAACCACAAATCCAACAGTGAGTGGCTGAGTCATAGCGATCTTGATCTTCAGGGGTCATCTTAAGATCGGATAGGACTAGATTATTAGAACAGACATTACGAACTTCTTGCATGCGTTTTAAGAAATGTTTTGCTGCATGTGGTCCTCTGTATAATTCTGGCTTTGAATGTTCACCATCTGACCTAACAACAATAAAAGCATATGAACAAATCTGGTGGTTATTCATTATAACTGTTTTTGGTAGATGTTTTGGAGCCGGTCCTTCATAAGGAATTACAAGCGATTCAAAGTCTGCGTAAACAACGTATGGAGACCTCTGGAGTTTTTTGTAATTCTTAAAACTAACCTTACTGCCTTCTCGCGGCGTAATTAGTTCTGTATTACAGTCAACTGGGCTGATACAATGTTTTACATGTTCGCTCGCGGCTTGAACAGACGGAATTCTTGTTAAACATTTTCTACAGAATTCTTGTTTGCCACGATTTTTTGTAGTATGCACCAACAGTCTACTCATTGTGCGTATTAGCGTGTAATGCAATCCTGAATGGCTGTGCATCAGGAGTAAGTCTACATGGTGTTTGGTTGGTTCGCCTATTGTTGGACTGTTCTTTGATACTCTAATTGGCAGAAGGTTGGTTTCTTCAGACCATGTGTATACGTTAACAGTTATTGGGGGATTCTGTTCTTCAAACTGATCAATTTTGTCTACACCTATAGGAAAGGTGAGTCCATCAAAGTTAAGATCATTGACCCAAGGTTGATAGTTAGATACTCTCTCTGCATTTTTTGGTAAAAAATGCAGCCT
Organism: Conus canariensis; assembly: GCA_033310375.1. Classification (NCBI taxonomy): domain Eukaryota; kingdom Metazoa; phylum Mollusca; class Gastropoda; order Neogastropoda; family Conidae; genus Conus; species Conus canariensis. Next base: position 3,999 of record JAMYXO010003410.1, on the reverse strand, counting down.
AGCAAGAACGCACCACATAAAACATTTGTCGTCTGAATTCTTTATGTTCAGAACTGCTCTCTTTGCAACTAATGTTGGAGGCAGTGGAATGTAAGACTTGCCTACAATCAGCTCATACTTAGCCTGTCTTAATCTGATGTCTAGGACTTCACCCTCTGACCAACCAGAGCCTCTCATTTTAGCTGCTTCAGAGGCTTCATTAAACTGTGTAAGAAGTTGATCTGCCCAACCGGTGTTAAGTCATTATAAGAAAGAATAGTCTGCTGTTTAGTTGAGACCCAGACTTCTAGATTTTCTTCGTTTATTGTTATATAGTCGATTAAAACAACTAACCTTACTTTAACTGGAGGGTTTATTGTTAGTTTACTTGGAACTTGAGAAATAGCATGTACAACGCTTGCCTGTACGTTTGTTGGATCAATAACTTCTAAAACGACCTCATTTAAAGCTTTTGACAAACGCTCTTCCTCTTCCATTGCATCTAACCAAGAGTCAAAACTGTCATATATCTTATCCATGTTGAGCTTCTTTTCTAACTCAAAATATTTGTTTAAATTAAAAAATAATTAATCAATATCAGAGGTCTTTTTGTGCTTAGACTCATAAACTAAAGTATAAACGCCCTTTGGTGTTGTTAATGTGAGCTGTTTAGAACAGAGTTTAATGTCTCGTTTACTTTTTTTAAGCATTCCTTTTTTATCTGGTCGGTGTCTGGCTGTTGAGAAAAAGTTGCCCTTGCCTTTCTTTGAAGATCAAACTTTTGTCTTTTGTAGTCCTCAAAATCAGCCTGTAGGCGACTAAATTCTTCATCCGTGATGTTCGAGTCGGCAAGTGCTTTATCAATTATCAGTTTGAAGGAACTAAGTTTAGCTGTTATTAGTTGAACCATAGCTGTGTGCTTTTGGAGTTTAGCTTTTATTTTTTTGCTGACAGCACTTACAGCCAATGAACACAGGCCAAGAGTTAAAGACAAACCGCCTAGAGGTAAAGCTGCCGGTGCACCTACGCCTGTTGCTAAGAGACCTACACTTGTTCCTGCTGATAGAGCACTAGTGATCGATGCTCCAGTATTAACATATGTAACAGCATTAAAGACAGCAGAATACCTTCGTTTGGTTTTACTGTATTTTGAAAGGTCCTGCTCTAGTTGGGTTTGCATTTGTGTTATGTTTGTTAATCTGAAAGTTTTTATGTCTACAGCAACAGAGTTGCCTACTATCTCTTCTTTGGGCACTTTTGGATAAACCTGAACAGACATGCTTTTTAAAAATAAAAATAATTTAGTATTGGATATCTTTTAATCTGTTATTTTGAATATTCAGCTGCGCATCATATATTAAAAACAAATGTACATTAAGTGGTTTATCACTATCTTTTTCTTTATCAATTTGAATGTTTATTACGTTTTTTAAACTGTTCTCCCACTCCCATGCAACTGATTATCCTCTGTTGACCTTAGGTCAATCCATAAACCGTATTTCGTTGTTAAATATTCATCAAGTCTAACACTGTAAGGTGTAGATCTTTAGACACAAGGTCTACTGTTGGACTTCTAGACCTCCCGCCCCCAAACAATTTTCTTTTTTTCATCAAAATGATGATAAGGTTTAAGCCCACTACCGTAGATTTTGGTTAGGCTACCCTCAATTGAACATTTTTACTTTCGTTATTTTAGGATTAATAAATTTTTCACTTTGTCTTTTGAAAGGTTTTTTCATCTTCACACAGCAATAAAATACCTTTAAGGGATCTTGCTGTGGCACTAAAACTTAAGTTCCATATATGTCTGCCTTGCTTTTGGGATATTTAGTATGATGAATCACTCTTTCGTAATATATTGCTAATTTTGACTGTTTATTGTTGCTCAATCACCTTGCTAAGTTAGGGTTGCTAACAATGTCAAACTCTAACGAGATGTCGAAAATGCTGTACTTTGCTTCAGGTCTGTAGATTTAATGACACGTTTGTATTCATTAAAAGTTAGTTGATATGACAATCTGTCTTTTAATGCTCCTTGAAAGTATGGCGCATGCGCTTTTAACAACTCAAAATCTAAGGGTATAGAAAAGCGATTTCCATAAGCAAAACTTACAGCTTCATACTTGTTGCCGCTTTAGCATCTTCGGCGTCTATTCTGTGTTTTAGTGCTTCTTATTTTCGATTCCTTGAAACGCAAGTCGGCCCTTTCTTTTATCGGTTAGCCATAGATCAGAATAGATTAGAAAATATGTTGCATTGTGTAAAGAAAATATTTCTTGCCCTCAAGTTTTATAGAAATTTTCTTACAATTGCCCGTCCCAGATTCTGTAAACTGTCCGCTTGTGTCTGTTGCTGAATCAAGTTCTATTTTGAAAGAAAGCCGTGCGGGATCCCGGCACAATCATTCTCTGCTCCTAGGTCTGGAAATTTAACAGTAAGAATTTGATCTTAATCAAAAGTAGATGGATTATTTTGGGAAAAATAATATTCTGTTTTTTCCCCCTTCACACCAAAGGGCTCTTTCAGTCTTCTAAGCGGGTCAAGAATTGAGCCATTCTTTTTAAATTTTTTTTTTTTAAAAAAAAAAAAAAATTAAAAAAATTTTTTTTAAAAAAGGGAGGCATTAAGATTTTGGTTTTTTACTGGAGAGCTGATGAAAAATTCCCTTTAAAAAATCCTTTTAACATTGCGGCGGAATTAAAGAAAATAAGGGAAAAAATTTTTTCAAAGTTTGGGGCCCAAAAACCTCCCAATTTAAAGCCCAATGATTTTTTAAAAAAAAGTACCATTTTTTTGTGAGAAAGACGAAGGAAAATTTAGCTTAAACAAACCAGACTATCAAATTTTTAAAAAAAATACAATTTAAAAAAGGTAGTGTGAGCGAACAAAACCCTTGGATTATAAACCAAAATTTTATAGGGGGAACTTTTTTAAAATTAAAACCATACAAGAACTCCCCAAAGAAACCAAAAAAAAAAGGGAATTAAAATTTTTAACCCAAAAGAACAAAATAAAGGCGAAAAGTTTTTAGAAAAAAAATTTTTAAAAATTGCACGTCCCCCTACCTATGAGGAAAAAGGCCCTTGATATCTTTAGAACATAGAGGGAAAAAAAAAAATTTACAAAAAATGGGTGAAATAATGAGTATAAAAAGAGAAAAAGAAAAATTTGGGTGATGACCCAACTTTTGGCCTGTGTAAAGAAAGAAAAAACCCAAAACAAATCTTGAAAAGAAGATCAGCAAGATAAATGTTTCAAAAACCGAGAACAATTTCAACCCAAAAGGACAAAAAAAAAACATCCCAAAAAATTTTTTAAGCCAAAGTTTTCAAACAATAAAACCTGTTTAAGAGAAGGGAAAATTTCAAAGGGTTATAACAGCCTTGGGGTTTGAAAAGTAATGGGTTTTGGGTTTAAGGCGGGGTGGGGGGAGTGCCCCCCCCATTTAGAAAATAGGGTAAAAAAAAAATTTTTCATTTGGTTTTTTAAAAAAAAATTCCCGAAGGAATCTTTTTAATTTGGGGGGTGTTAGTCTTTTTTTTCGCAAAAAGTATTGGCTTTTGGCGAGCACTTTGGCTTAGTTTTTTAAATTGGGTTATTTTAAAAAAAAAAGACCAAGTAACCAGGGGATTAATCCAAAAAAAGTGCTGTCTTTTTTTATGGGGGGTTTTTTCCCGGGATTTGGGGGGGGGGGTTTTGGGGTGTTGGTGGGCTTTTTTTTTATTGCTATTCGGCTGAATTTTTGCGTTTTTTTTCCGACCTTCTTTTTTACCCCCCAAGGATTTCATTATTTAGTTTTTATTTTCCTATTGGATTTTAGGTCAGAAAGCAGTAAAACCATGCCCCGCAAAAAAACTTTCATTTCGAAATTTAAAAAATTTTGGTACCTTTTTTAAACTTGAAGGCAAACAATTTCGAATTAATGTCCCCTAAATTTGCTAAATATGTTTTTTGGGGTCAAACCAGTAGAAAGGGTCAATTTTTTTATTCGTTTGTGCTTTCGAACCCCGAAACACCAAA
>JAMYXO010000340.1:45000-51658 GCA_033310375.1 Conus canariensis | reverse complement strand
GAAGAAGAGAGGATGAAGAGGAGAGGATGAAAAGGAGAGGATGAAAAGGAGAGGATGAAAAGGAGAGGATGAAGAGGAGAGGATGAAGAGAAGAGGATGGAGAAGAGAGGATGAAAAGGAGAGGATGAAGAGGAGAGGATGAAGAGAAGAGATGAAGAGGAGAGGATTGAAAAGGAGAGGATGGAGAGAAGAGGATGAAGAGGAGAGGATGAAAAGGAGGGGATGAAGAGGAGAGGATAAAAGGAGAGGTGAAAGAAGAGGATGAAGAGAGAGGATGAAGAGAGAGGATGAAGAGGAGAGGATGAAGAAGAGAGGATGAAAGAGGAGAGGATGAGAGAGGAGGGATGAAGAGGAAGAGGATGAAAGGAGAGGGATGAAGAGAAGAGGATGAAGAGGAGAGGATGAAGAGGAGAGGATGAAAAGGAGAGGTGAAGAGGAGAGGATGAAGAGGAGAGGATGAAAGAGAGAGGGATGAAGAGGAGAGGATGAAGAGAGAGGGAGAAGGAGAGCATGAGAGGAGTGGATGAAGAGGAGAGGATGAAGAAGGAGAGGATGAAGAAGGAGAGGATGAAGAGGAGAGGATGAAGAGGTAGGAGGATGAAGAGGAGAGGTGAGAAGAGAGGGAAGAGGAGAGGATGGGAGAGGATGAAGAGGAGAGGATGAAGAGGAGAGGATGAAAGGAGAGGATGAAGAGGAGAGGATGAAGAGAAGAGGATGAAGAGGAGGAGGATGAAGAGGAGAGGATGAAGAGAGAGGATGAGAGGAGGAGGATGAAAGGAGAGGATGAAGGAGGGATGAAGAGAGAGGGATGAAAGAGAGGAGAGGATGGAAGAGAGAGGGATGAAGAGAGAGGATGAAGAAGAGAGGGATGAAGAGGAGAGGATGAAGAGGAGAGGTGAAAAGGAGAGGATGAAGAGAGAGGAGGATGAAGGGGAAGAGAGGATGAAAGAGGAGAGGATGAAGAGGAGAGGATGAAGAGAAGAGGATGAAGAGGAGAGGATGAAGAGAAGAGGATGAAGAGAGAGGATAAAGAGGAGAGGATGAAGAAGAGAGGATGAAAGGAGAGGATGAAGAGAGAGGAGGATGAAAAGGAGAGGTGAAAAGGAGAGGATGAAGAGGAGAGGAGAGAAAAGGAAGAGGGAGAGAGAGAGGATGAAGAGAGAGAGGATGAAGAGAGAGGAGGAGGAGAGGAGAGATGAAGAAGAAGGATGAAGAGAGAGAGGGATGAAGAGAGAGAGATGAAGAGGAGAGGATGAAAAGAGAAGAGGGATGAAGAGAAGAGGATGAAGAAGAGAGGATGAAGAGAGAGATGAAGAGAGAAGGATGAAGAAGGATGAAGGGAGAAGAGGAGAAGGATGAAGAGAAGAGGATGAAGAAGAGAGGATGAAAAGGAGAGGATGAAGAGGAGAGGATGAAAGGAGAGGATGAAGAGGAGAGGATGAAAGGAGAGAGGATGAAGAGGAGAGGATGAAAGAGGAGAGGATGTAAGAGGAGAGGTGAAAAGGAGAGGATGAAGAGGAGAGGATGAAAAGGAGAGGATGAAGAGAGGAGAGGAAGATGGAAGAGGAGAGGATGAAAAGGAGAGGATGAAAAGGAGAGGATGAAAAGGAGAGGATGAAGAGGAGAGGATGAAGAGAGAGGATGGAGAAAGAGAGGATGAAAAGGAGAGGAATGAGAGAGGAGAGGATGAAGAGAAGAGGATGAAGAGAGAGAGGATGAAGAGGAGAGGATGGAGAGAAGAGAGGATGAAGAGGAGAGGATGAAAAGGAGGGGATGAAGAGGAGAGGATAAAAGGAGAGGGTGAGAGAGAGAGGATGAAGAGAAGAGGATGAGAGGAGGAGGATGAAAGAGAGAGGATGAAGAGGAGAGGATGAGAGGAGAGGATGAAGAGGAGAGGATGAAAAGGAGAGGGTGAAGAGAAGAGGATGAAGAGGAGAGGATGAAGAGGAGAGGATGAAAAGGAGAGGATGAAGAGGAGAGGATGAAGAGGAGAGGATGAAGAGAAGAGGATGAAGAGGAGAGGATGAAAAGGAGAGGATGAAGAAGAGAGAGATGAAGAGGAGGGATGAAGAGGAGAGGATGAAGAGGAGAGGATGAAGAAGAGAGGATGAAGAGAGAGAGGATGAAGAGGATAGGATGAAGAGGAGAGGTTGAAGAAGAGAGGATGAAGAGGAGAGGATGGAGAGGATGAAAAGGAGAGGATGAAGAGGAGAGGTTGAAAAGGAGAGGATGAAGAGGAGAGGATGAAGAGAAGAGGATGAAGAGGAGAGGATGAAGAGGAGAGGATGAAGAGAAGAGGATGAAAGAGGAGAGGATGAAAAGGAGAGGATGAAAAGGAGGGGATGAAGAGGAGAGGATAAAAAGGAGAGGGTGAAGAGAAGAGGATGAAGAGAAGAGGATGAAGAAGAGAGGAGGATGAAGAGGAGAGGATGAAGAGGAGAGGTTGAAAAGGAGAGGATGAAGAGGAGAGGATGAAGAGGAGAGGATGAAGAGAAGAGGAGAAGGAGAGAGGATGAAAAGGAGAGGATGAAGAAGAGAGAGCATGAAGAGGAGTGGATGAAGAGGAGAGGATGAAGAGTAGAGGATGAAGAAGAGAGGATGAAGACGAGAGGATGAAGAGGAGAGGATGAAGAGGAGAGGATGAAGAAGAGAGGATGAAGAGGAGAGGATGGAGAGGATGAAAAGGAGAGGATGAAGAGAGGAGAGGATGAAAAGGAGAGGATGAAGAGGAGAGGATGAAAAGGAGAGGATGAAAAGGAGAGGAGGCGTAGCTTTTCAACTTTTTCTGCAGTATTTATGATGTTAAATTAGTTACAAAGTGAGGCGCGTGCAGGCGGAAATCTAAATAAATTAGAAAAATCACTTATAAGGCTCCGCTTAAAAACGTAGACAAACGAATCACAAGGCAAAACACGACGCGTTTCGACCTCTCAGGTCTTCCTCAGGCAACATGCACAACACTCACGACAACGAAAATGAGCGAGCAGTCACTTATATTCAAGCCATGAGGCGCAGGATGGGCGTTCCATGTCGAACAAATCAAACATCTTCACGTATGCCTGTAAAGTCAGCATCCTTTCTTGTGCTTGCAGGTATTTAACACGTGGAAACAATCAAACGTCCCCCCTAATCCTGGCTAAGACGAATTCTCAAGACAGTCCCAGGGTCTATGGTTCGATGCCTACAAGAGCTGGAGCGTCCTATCCCCTTTTAAAGTAGTCCTGAAATGTTGCTCTTACTGCTTGTCTTTTATTTCAAAATGAAATGATAATGAAGTTTACAATAAACATGTTCTTGACGTCCACAAAACAACATTAATGTCAGTGAACAGTTTAGTTTTTAATACTAAATGGAACTGTAGTGGGTGATGCACATGGGAATTTTACATATGTGGCTTCATCTGGTTGTAGTGTTATTGATTATTTCTTGATGTCGAGCAGCCTTTTGTCCTTGTGTTCGTCGCTGAAAGTTCAGAGCAGAATTGAGTCTAAACATATGCCAGTAGTTTTGGAGTTGTTGACTACCGCTATTGCTGAGATTCCAGAAAGAGTTCAGCCTAAAGGTAAATCTTATTCTAAGTATGTTTGGAATGAAGATTTTAGTCAAGACTTTTATTTGTGTTTAGACTCTGATGAGCTTAAAAACCACATCAATGAAGCAATTGAACTCGTTGATTATGATATCAACGCCGCTTTGACAAAGTTTAATGAGGGTTTATATATAGCTGGACGGTGTATGAAGAAGACTGTAACAACAGGTAGGGACAAAAAGCAGGTTTGGTACGATCTGGATTGTAGACAAAGTAGATTATTTCTAAGGAGAAAGCTGAGAGTTTTTAATAGGACACACGATGACACGGATAGACTGGCATATTGTGAGAAAAGAAAACAATATAAATACTTGTTAAGAGATAAAGCAGCTGGACACAGGGAGAGGGTGCTGTTGACGCTACAAGAAAAAATGAATGATCCGAAAGTTTTCTGGGCTACTGTGAAGTCTTATGTTTCAAAATCTTCCGCTTCAAATGAAATTACTAAAGAGGAGTGGTATAATCATTTCAACAATGTATTCAATTCACTGCCTGTTGATGGTAACGATATTGATTCCTTTGACATTGATGGCTATGATAGTAATGATGATGTTGGTTTCCATGATGGGGAACAGGTTGATGACGATATTATTGAAGCTTTAGAAGATGATAATATAGATATTCTTGAGCGAGACATAAATAATGATGAAGTTTTGGAAGCTATAACAGCACTAAAAAAAGGGTAAGGCTTCGGGACCAGATGGTATAATTGGTGAATTTTTCAAAAACCCGTCAACACAAATAATACAATTTCTTGTTAAATACTTCAATTTTCTTTTCACGTCTGGTTCATACTCTGATGTATGGATGGAGTCTTTAATCCAACCATTACATAAAAAAGGTGATACTGCTGTCCCAGATAATTATAGAGGTATATCCTTGCTGAATATAAGTAGTAAAATTTATAGTTTTATTTTAAATAAAAGACTCTCAAACTGGATAGAACAAAAAGAATTAATTCATGAAACCCAAGCCGGCTTTCGAAAACATTACAGTACAATTGATCAGATCTTTACTTTAACAGCGTTAGTTCAAAAGCAGTTAGTTAAACGCAAGAAATTGTATGTTGCTTTCATAGATTTTAAGAAGGCGTTCGATTCGGTGATAAGGGAAAGGCTTTGGATTGTTTTGAAGAAAAATAAGATAAGGGGTAAAATGTTCAATGCAATAAAGAGCATGTATAATGTTGTAAAAGCTAGGGTTAGAGTAGGAGGAGATGTTTCAGAAACATTTATGTGCCCTCTTGGCCTTAAACAAGGAGAAATATGTAGTCCTGTTTTATTTTCCTTTTTTATTAATCATTTAGCTGAAGAAATTACACGAACAGGAAAGCATGGTGTTCAACTTAATCCCGATTTCACAGAAATTTTAATCCTCCTCTTTGCAGACGACGTTGTGCTAGTTTCAGATACTATAAACGGATTACAAACTCAACTAAATATCTTGTGGAATGTGTCCAAGCGATTAGGACTAATTGTGAACCTTGAGAAATCTAATATTGTTATATTTAGAAATGGTGGTTATGTTTCTATTCGTGAAAGGTGGAAATATGGAAATGAAACACTTTCGATTGTAAATATGTATAAATATTTAGGTATATTCCTTTCTACCCGTCTGTCATATACACATTCTCTTTTGGATTTGTCCAGTCGTGCAAAAAAAGGGGTAACTGCAATATTTCGTATTTTATGGTCAATTGGTAATTCGTCTCCTGCAGTATTTTTCAAACTGTTTGATGGCCAAATACAGCCCATGCTGACGTATGGGGCTGAGATATGGGGTATAAGAACAAATCTTCAGCCAGTTGAATCTGTTCATCTTTTTTCTTTAAAAAGGTTTCTCAATATAAAAATACATTCTTCAAATATACTAGCTTATGGTGAGACTGGACGATATCCACTTTTTGTAAATGTTTATGTTAAATGCCTGAAATATTGGTTACGCATTCTGAGAATGCCTCTGAATAGGTTACCACTTAAAGCATATAACATGTTACTAACTCTGCAGAATCAAGATAAAGAAACTTGGGTGTCCTCCATGCGGAATCTTTTATATCGTTATGGTTTTGGACACGTTTGGGAAAGCCAAGGTGTCGGAAACTGCAATTTGTTCATATCAACCTTTAAAAATAGACTAATAGAGTGTTATAAGCAGGAATGGCATTTTGACATAACAACAAGAGATAGATTCTCTTTTTATTGTTCATTCAATTCGGCGTTATCTATTAGTTTTCATCTAACTACAGTAAAACATGTTCCTGTGCGAAATGCTTTGACTAGATTAAGACTTGGTGTCTCATCATTGAGACCTCATCGTTTACGACATTGTCAAAATGTTTCAGGAGAAAATTTGAACTGCCCATTTTGTTTTGTTAGAGAAACGGAAATACACTTCATTTTAGTATGTCCGAAATATAAGGAACTAAGGGAACAGTATATTCCCACCAAGTTCTATAAATACCCATCATGTTTTAGATTATCAATGCTTTTGGCAAACCAGAATAGTATCGTAATAAATAATCTAGCAACATTTATATTCAAATCATTGCAATTGAGACGGCTTTTCCTGATTTAAAAGAATTGCAAACCAGTTTCAATTCATCTGGTATTCCAGCATGTACTTTTGCTTTCCCATTGGTGAACATGTTCTGATAGTGTGTCTAATGTTCGACATGTTACACAATAATTGTTGTCATATTGTACTTGGAACTCAACTCCCATGATATGGGCTGTAGGCCTAATCATTAAATTTCGTATTCGTATTCGCATTCTCTCTCTCTCTCTCTCTCTCTCTCTCTGTCTCTCTCTCTCTGTCTCTCTCTCTCCCTCTCTCTCTCTCTCTCCCCTCTCTCTCTCTCCCCCCCCTCTCTCTCTCTCTCTCTCTCTCTCTCTCTTCCTCCGCATAACTTTAAAAAAAAGAAAGAAAGAAAAGAAGGAGATGACAGCCAGACTGTCAGCCGTAGAAGACCACCCAACCTCAGAGTGACGCCCCCTGTCAGGAGAACATACTGGAGGTCAACAACACCATTCCAGACCCAGCAGCTGCTGGCAGACGTCTAGGGTGGCCCGG
>JAMYXO010000340.1:37500-42500 GCA_033310375.1 Conus canariensis | reverse complement strand
TTCCCTTGCAGAAAGTGATGACGACATTTCACAACGCCACGTCACAATCCGCCGAAGCTTCACAATGGTGATTATGGTTGCAGCAGTTACCGCTGAAATGGTTCCTCCCTGAAGCCCAACTCCTAATACAACACTGTCCAAATAGTCGATAAGTTTCCTGTGAGTCATGTAAAATTCATCGCCAGTGATCATCATCATCACTTCACCAGTCATTGGATCGTACATACAACTCACTCGAAGTTGGTGAGCCAGAATATAACTCAGGCTGAAAGTACAAAGACAGACTACAGCAATAATGACAGCCATCGTTCTGGTGCGGAGTAGTGTCTGGAACTTCAATGGTCTGAGGACACAGTAGCATCTCTCACAAGCAATGATGGCTGACAGAATAAACGAGACAAACATCGAGCCCAGAAGGAAAACCAGATTATTGTTGGCCATGAATTCATTCAGTGGAGTCTTTGCTCTCTGTCCTCTGATGAGCGAATAGATGTTCTCTGAGTGAAGAAAGAAAGACGAAATTAGGTAGACCTCATCCGACATAGCCAACACGAACAGACAGAGGTTGACTCGATCGTGAAGACCCTGTTTATAGAACACCGCCATGTTGATCAAGTTACATGGCCCACCAATCAGAACAAACACTGCCAATGTGAGGTCTTTGAACTGATTTGCATATGCTTCAGCTTCTTGACTTATAAGGTCATCAGGATTATCCCAGGGCAAATGTTGCGTCTGGTTGACACTCAGCGGAAGGCATCCTGTGTTCAGTGGAGTGTTGTGGTCAACGTTCAGTGTTGACACTGTGTGTTGAACGGCTGTCTCGCCATTCATCTTCGTATTCAGCAAACTTTTGTGCCAGCTATCACGTGCGTAAGGCCTTCTACTTAAAGTAGCAAAAATGGGTCTCCCTACGACAAGCACTCGCCGGAGGAAAAAGATATGTACATGGAAGAGTTACACAGAACAACGTTTACTCGAGAATCACTTTTAATACAACGGAATGAAACCCTAACTCCTTCTTGATACAGTGGATTATCATCTTCAACCCATTAAGCTTACGTTCACGGAGAAAATGAAGTGATGTTACAGTACTCAATAACGAGTAGCACCTGACACCGTACACAGCTACACAACGTACACACGCCTACACAGATTTTGAAACTGAAAACTGGCTTGAAAGAAACCCCTTCTTTGTCCAGTAGGAATAGGATGTGGTTTTCTTTCCACATTCAGAAATGTTTCACCGAACTCCACGACAGTGCCCTAGATCATCATCAGATGGAGTAACTGATTATTGATTTGATCCTGACATTAAACGAACTGAAAGCTTTCGCACGTTTCTGTCGTTTGAACGATGGATGGGTTGGGGCTGGGAGGACAAAAAGAGGTTGGAAGAGTGTCCCATTGTTAACTACCTACCTTTAACCGTGTCTTTCGCTTGGAAAGAAAAGGATTCAAACAAATGCGAGTGCAATGGCAGGCCTTAGCAATGTGAAGACAGTGTTGTGTCCTCCAAGACCTTTGAATAGCTTTTATCATAAGTAAGCAAAATTCAGTTGCAACGCATTTCTTTCAAACATGTGAACAAAGTAAAACTAGGGAACCAATTTAAAACTGTCGTGCCAAGACATGTACGTAGATTCTCTTTCTAAGCCATCCAGGGAAATTCACGACTGACAACATATCAGGCCAATGGTACACGCACAAAATGAAATATAGGAGTTCGATTGATTTGATCAGGTCTGCAAGCTTACATTCATCAACGAAATTCATTCTGCTCTGGGATTTATAGTTGTCAGTCACATTTACTCATTTGGTATTACAACTATGAGGGAATGTGAGTAATGCACTGACAAATGTCATCTGTACCACATTCTGAATATGCCTACATTATGAAAATAAATGCGGAATCACTGAGCGACCGAAGGACTTTAACAAACACTAATCTAACGATGCTTGAGGCACTGATCTCTTTTTCATACAAGACAAACAAAGAAACCTACAACAAAAACCAAAAAATACCACCACGAGAGTAAATGAATGATCGGTACAAAGGGCAGGTAAACAAGTTCTCATCCACTATTAAATAACTAGATTTCAAAGGGAGGGGTCGAAAGAAGGGTGCGGGGAATGAGAAAAGACGGGGTGAAATGAGGATGCTAAAATAAAACAACCATACCTAAATCACTTTAAAATGCAAGACATAGGGTACCTGCCTCCAACACTATTTTAAGGAAATCCACTGATTACTCATGTTAAGAATCCTTCGAGTTGTACCCTAAATGACAGATTGGAGCTTGGATAGAAAGGGTTCAAGAGAAAGAATCCTTTTCGACACAGACGTTTTTTTTTCTAAGGGTGGTAAGCTGGATAGCAAGTGCTAGTGATCTGCTCCTTATGAAGACTTTATCGGGCTTACTCCTCCTGGCTTTTGATGCCCAGCTGGTGAGAGACATCCAGAACATCTCATCTTCATGGAGTATGACTTTATTCAGACACACTTTCCGGTAAGAGGTGTATTCACTCCGAGCAGGAGAGACCAATTCCACTAGGGTGAAGGAGACATATTTCTCTGGGGCAAAAGAGACACATTCTCATGGGCAAGACGGACAAATTCTTCTGTGACAACAGAGACACATCCGTCTTGGTCAAGAGACGCGTGTTCTTCCTGGTCAAGAGAGACATGTTCTTCATAGCCAAGGGAGATTATGTCCCATGGGTAAGAGAGGTATTCTTCATGGGCAAGAGAGATACATTTCTCATAGCAAGAGAGACATATTATTCTTCGTGTGCATGAGAGACAAATTCTTCGTAGGCACAGCTGAGACATACTATTTTCTATGTGCAAGAGAGACATGTTACTCGGAGGCAAAGAGAGATACATGGCTTTTCGTGTGCAAGAATGAATCATCCATCACGTGCGAAAGGAATAGACGCCTTACTGACCATAGAAAGAGTCATCTTCCTCATGGGTAACAAAAATATATTATCCTTTGTGGCCAAAAGAGACGTATGTTTCATAGGCAATAGAAATATATTTCTCATGGACAAGGGAGGCATAGTCCTTGCAGGCAAGAGAGACATACACCTCTTAGATAAGATATGCATATTCCTGATGGGCAGGTGAGAGACACCCCTTGAAAGTTAGAAAGTTAATCTGTGGTTACCAGCGATACATACTCCTCATGCGGCCAAGAGAGGTATCATCCTCATAGCAAAGAGAGACAGATTCCTCCCAGACAACAAACATAATTATATTCCTCATGGGCAAGATAGACATATTCTTCCATTATTTTTCCCTCTCAATGGAGACATTCCCTGCTGGGAAGAAATATATGTTTCTCGTTAGAGTCCGGGGGGGGGGGGGGGGGTATATAACCTCACTGCAAGAGTCATATTACTCATGGGCAAACGCGACTGACTTTTTGTATACGAGAGAGACATGCTTCGTTGACAAGGGCAAGAGATGCCTTACAGCTAAAAAGACGCAGTCCCCTTATGGACTAGACAGACATGTATCTCATGGGCAAGAGGGTCTGCTATATTGTTCAGATTTCAATGTTCTCTTTATTTACTATACGCTCCACAATTTTTTGTTATTCATGAAAGGAAATTAGTTATATTTTAATAAAAAGGTGTTTCTCGTAGGTGCTATGTGATCATAGTTGTCGATTTCAGAGTAAGTGTGTGTGTGTGTGTGTGTGTGTGTGTGTGTGTGCGTGCGTGCGTGCGTGCGTGCGTGCGTGCGTGCGTGCGTGCGTGCGTGCGTGCGTGCGTGCGTGCGTGGTGTGTGTGTGTGTGTGTGTGTGTGTGTGTGTGTGTGTGTGTGTGTGTGTGTGTGTGTGTGAACGTGACTCAGCGCTGAATAAATGTGAAATATGTTTATCTTGAACTGTCCCAAGTTTGCCTCTGATATGAATGTACAGAAGACAATGTTCTCTACCGGCAATCACTACGTATAAAGCCTACTTTAATGTGCATCATCTACAGCCATAAACGGTAAGAATGTTTTCACACTCATGACCTTTGTCCAAACCATGTATGTTATATTTGGGAAACAACCATGGTCAGATGCGGCTTTTGGCGTAGCTTTTCAACTTTTTCTGCAGTATTTATGATGTTAAATTAGTTACAAAGTGAGGCGCGTGCAGGCGGAAATCTAAATAAATTAGAAAAATCACTTATAAGGCTCCGCTTAAAAACGTAGACAAACGAATCACAAGGCAAAATACGACGCGTTTCGACCTCTCAGGTCTTCCTCAGGCAACATACAAAACACTCACGACAACGAAAATGAGCGAGCAGTCACTTATATTCAAGCCATGAGGCGCAGGATGGGCGTTCCATGTCGAACAAATCAAACATCTTCACGTATGCCTGTAAAGTCAGCATCCTTTCTTGTGCTTGCGGGTATTTAACACGTGGAAACAATCAAACGTCCCCCCTAATCCTGGCTAAGACGAATTCTCAAGACAGTCCCAGGGTCTCTGGTTCGATGCCTACAAGAGCTGGAGCGTCCTATCCCCTTTTAAAGTAGTCCTGAAATGTTGCTCTTACTGCTTGTCTTTTATTTCAAAATGAAATGATAATGAAGTTTACAATAAACATGTTCTTGACGTCCACAAAACAAGGCAATAAAACAAAATTTCACTGGATACAAATTGTTGAAAAATTCACCCAAACAAACGGAAATCTTTAAGTTCATTTTATATTGGGAGCAAGAGTTACCCCACTTGTTTGATATTCACCTAAAAAAGGGTGACAAAAACATATGAAAACAGGGGGAACGAGAAGGAGGGGGCTGGCGGGGGGGGGGTGGGAGCGGGAGGGATGGGGGGGGGGAACAACTATGCGAAGCCGTGTATTAGTGCGACACACATGTGTGTGGGAAATGAAATTTGGACTTGATTGAATTTCAGTCATTTCTTTTTTATTATTACATATGATCAGACTCCTAGCTGTGTGTTGCAGCAGCCCTATCAGTACCATAGCTTTGG
>JAMYXO010000340.1:30000-32500 GCA_033310375.1 Conus canariensis | reverse complement strand
GATTCAGTGTGTTGTAGATGTTGACTGCCATTCATCTCGTCTCGACGCAGATCAGATCTGAATCTCATTATGAGTTGTTGCAGGCATCTCTGAAAAATAAACACTGGGAATTTTCCATATCGGCTAAAAGAATGATTAACTTGCCAAAAATTGAACAATCATATAAAATCACGCAAATCATCGTCGTCATCACCGTCATCAACAGTAAGATCAACAACAATAAAAAAAAAAAATGATGATGATAATAATAATCAAAATGATAAAAATCTACTACTACTACTACCACTACTACACTACTACTACTACTACTACTACTGCTGCTGCTGCTGCTGCTGCTGCTGCTGCTGCTACAACTACTGACAATAATTATGATATTGATTGTTGTTGTTATTGTTGTTGTTGTCGTCGTACCCTGGCTAAAAGACTCCAGGGATCACAGTTTCTAATTCAGTGACAAATGACATTTTTCTTGACTCAAGACAGGATTTCCTTAAAAGAGCGCAAAACATTTCATATCTTCAACCTATTAGAAACTATACAGATGATCTTTTTAAGAGTTGTGATATTGATATTACATCAATTTCAAGTAGTCCCATAATACCCATTATTCCTCAATGGGAGCATATTTCTGCTAGATTCGATACAGATTATGCAACTCTAAAAAAAGAGGATAACATCAATCGTATATCCGTTGAAGCAAAAGAACATCTAGAAAATAAGTATCCGAATCATTTAAAGATTTTTACAGATGGTTCAGTTTTGGAATCATACACAGGGGCTGGATTTGCTATTCCTGCTTTCAAGATAAGAAAGTCATTTTGTTTAGGAAAAGGTTTTTCTGTATTTACTGCAGAACTATATGCAATTCTTATGGCCTTATCCTTCATAGCTGATATTGATACTGCGATTTATAGCATTTTACTTTGTGTTGACTCAAAATCTGTTCTTTACAGTCTGCAAAACTGGAATGCAAAAGTTCGAAATGATTTTATATTTGACGTAAAATACTTAATACATTCAATTATATGTAAAGGTATTAATGTAGAATTTTGTTGGATTCCATCTCACTGTGGTATCTGGGGGAATGAAATGGCTGATAGATCAGCGAAAGAAGGAGCTATTAGAAAATATCCTGATAGTACACTAAAATTAGAAAAACATGAAATAAATTCGATGTTAGAAAGTCGTATAATGATAGAAAAGCTTCCTTCAAAGTCAAAAATTTACCGTGTTCGAGATCCTTGTCTAGTCTCATTTACAAAATTCGATTAAATTCATGGAAAACTAAATTTTCAAAAAAAGTAGAATGTGCTTGTGGTCATCCAATATCAATTGAACATATTCTTTTTGATTGCCCATTGCTATCCCTGTTATACAACATATCTGGGATAGATGTAGCAAAAATGGGATCTTTAAATGATATAATCTACAGCGAAGAAATGATACAAATTGCATCAGTTTTATCCAGCACTATACTTGCAAATTTATTGTAAACATGAAATCATTTATAGTTATTGTATTAATGTTTATATGTAGCCTTTCACCCATGAGTGCATATTCACACTAACACACACACGCACACTCACACAACACACACACACACACACACAACACACACACACACACACACACACACACACACACACACACACACACACACACACACACACACACACACACACACACACACACACACACCACACACACCACACTACACTCTGACCTTTATGTCAATGCTCCAATTACTATACTGAGTTGAGAGAACTATACTTTCCTGACTAAAAAAGTCATCAGTAGGCATGGACGCTATTTCTAATATCTTACTTAAACATTTGCCAGACAGTTGGGTACTGTTGCTACACGACTTATTTCAAAAGTGTTGGGAACAGGGACAAAACCCTAAAATATGGAAGCATTCTATCATAATACCGATTCCTAAAGAAGGAAAAACGAAAAGTAATAAGAATAATTACAGACCTATATCATTAACTTCGCATGTAGGCAAACTTATGGAAAAGATAGTTTTAAACAGACTAATATTCTATTGTAATAAAAATAAAGTGATCCCAAAAAACCAAGCTGGTTTCCGAAAGGGTAGGTCAACCATTGATCATCTTGTCAAATTGACTACACAGGTAAAGCATCAATTTGCTCGCAGAAAGAATATTCTAGCAACCTTTTTTGATATGAAAAAGGCATATGATCGTGCTTGGCATCATAAATTACTATATAAATTGAAACAAATTGGTTTGTCTGGGAACATCTACTTTTACATAAAAGACTTATTGATGAAAAGAAGCATGCAAACAAAGGTGGGAAATTCCTATTCGACTACACGCATGCCTACAATGGGTATTCCACAAGGCTCGGTAATAGCGCCCCATCTTTTTAATATATTACTTCATGACCTACCTCAATGTTTGTCAAAAAATGTCAACTTAGTACAATATGCAGATGATATTTGCATGTGGATGAATGTGTCCATGAAAAAGAAGTCACC
>JAMYXO010000340.1:15000-25000 GCA_033310375.1 Conus canariensis | reverse complement strand
GATCAAGAAAGAAATACAAACACATGCTAAAAAGAAAGGCAAGAGCTTTTAAGCGCATAAAGACTGAACAGCTTGAAAACAACATTAAGAATTCCTCCGTGTTTTGGAAAGAGTTAAGAAACATGGGCCACGGAGAGCAAAGAAATATTAACAGTGATAACATTAATATTAATGAATGGTGTAGTCACTTTAAAAATGTGTTTAAAAGTCATGAAACTGAGGCTTATGAAAGTTATGTTATGGAGCTAGATATCACAGAGGATTCTGACCATATTCTTAATGAGGATATCAGGAAGGATGAAGTAGAGAGAGCCATCACGAAACTGAGGCCAGGTAAATCATGTGGGATTGATGGTGTGTCCGCCGAGATGTTGAAAGCAGGAGCTCATAACGTCACCAAGTTCCTTGTTAAATTGTTCAGTGTCTTGTTTAGTAAAGGTGTGTATCCAAAAGAATGGGCTAAAGCAATCATAATACCCATTCATAAAAAAGGAGATAGAAACCAAGCAAACAATTATAGAGGTGTTTCACTAATTAGTACAATCAGTAAATGCTATTCCTCAATTTTAAATGCAAGGTTATACAGATGGTTGGAAGAAAATAAAATGATTTCAGAGAGTCAAGCAGGATTTCGTAAGAATTACTCTACTGTGGATCAGATCTTCAATCTTCACTCTATTGTTCAGAAGTGTATGAGCAAAAAAGGCCAGAAATTATATGTTGCTTATGTTGACTTTCAAAAGGCCTTTGATTCTGTGCGCCACGACAAGCTTCTTGAATGTTTGAGGAATCAAGGTATCAGAGGAAAGTTTTTTAGTTCGTTACATGCTATGTATTCTTCCCTGTTATCGTGTGTCAGAGCTAACTTTGATTATTCTGATTTTTTTCAATGTCCAATTGGTGTCCGACAAGGTTGTGTATTAAGCCCTACCTTATTTTCAGTTTTCATAAATCAGTTAGCAGAGTACATGTCTGAAAGAGGAAGACACGGAGTTCACTTGATGCCAGATATTATGGAACTGTTTATTCTACTTTTTGCCGACGATGTGGTTTTAATTTCAACGACACCCGTAGGTTTACAAAATCAATTGAACTGTTTAAAATCATGCTGCGACAATATGGCACTTAATGTAAACAAAGACAAAACAAAAATAATGGTATTTAGAAAAGGTGGTTTTCTGGCAAAACACGAGCAATGGTTTTATGATGGAGCACAACTAGAAGTTGTAAACAGTTACTGCTATCTGGGTTACAATTTTTCTACAAAACTGAGTCACAAAAAAGGTACAGACCATTTAGCAACCAAGGGGAAAAAAGCAGTTTTCTTTCTGAATAAAGCTTTCAACAAATACAAGGAAATGACTGCCAAAACATATTTTACGATATTTGATGCAAAAATAAAATCAATATTATTGTATTCGTCTGAAATATGGGGATATCAGAGACTCGATAGCTTAGAAAAGGTCCACCTAATGGCATGTAAAAGATTTTTAGGGGTCCCTAGTCGAACACCAAACAAGATGGTATATGGAGACTTAGGTAGATATCCTATATTTGTTACTTCCTATGTTAACTGTGTCAGATACTGGATACGACTGTTGGATATGGAACAATACAGAATTCCCAAACAAGCTTACAGAATGCTTCTTTCTTTAGATACAGAGGGGAAAGACTGTTGGGTGAGTAAGATAAGACACATTTTATGTGAAACAGGATTCTCCTATGTATGGCTTTGCCAGTCGGTTGGTAACGCCAGTGCATTTGTAAAAATATTCAGACAAAGACTCATTGATATGTTCATTCAAGAATGGTCGGGTACTATTCGAGATAAGGACAGGTATGAACCATACAGGTCTTTCAAAACTATCTTCGAAAAAGAAAAATACATTTCGTTTATGGACACATATTGTTTTAGAGTAGCTATGTCACAAATTCGATTCGGGACACTTCCTCTAAATAATAATTTGCATAGATTTAGCAACTGTCCATCTGACCGAAACTGTGTGGTATGTGCTTCAAAAATTGAGGATGAAAATCACTTCATATTTGAATGTCCTTTATACATTGATCTCAGAAAGAAGTTCTTACAACAAATCTCAGCAATGCCTTTGCAGTCGTTACTCCGAGCAGTGAGAAGGATAGATTGTCAATACCTAACCAAGTATATTTTCCATGCTATTAATATGCGAAAACAGTTTCTCGAAGCTGACCACGTAAACGATAATAAATGAGTTGTGTGTATATTTTGTTACTAATGGAGCTATTAGTTTTTTTGCCTGATTTTTGTTTTTGATCACCCCTGTCCCCCACGCCTCCATTCTCCTTTTCCATCTCCCCGCCATCCCTCTTTTTGTGTTTGTATTATGGCCTATGGCTGATGTACAATAAACACTCGGACTCGGACTCCGACTCTCTCTCTCTCTCTCTCTCTCTCTCTCTCTCTCTCTGGTTAGTTAGTAGATAGCTAGATAGATAAACAGATAGCTGTGTGTGTGTGTGTGTGTGTGTGTGTGTGTGTGTGTGTGTGTGTGTGTGTGTGTGTCTGTGTGTGTGAACGCACGTACACTCATACGCGGTATATATCTATGGGGAACAGAGATAAAACAGGGAGCGTTTAAAATATGACATCTTTTGGGGATCCATCGAATTATTTCTAGTGAACAGAACTTGTACACCAAGCAAGACTCGACTTTCGTCTTCTGGGTCTGGCTCAACAGCTGGAACAGGTTGGACCTGGCAGTCCCTCCAAAGCATCTGTAAAACATATGCCACCTATATTTCTGTGGTATTCTGCCACCAAGGAGAGAATACCACAATCCAACGGCCTTCCAAGCATCCAGCGAAGTACAGGATAGGAAAATGAGAAGATGTTGTGTTTGCTGTTCTTGTTGTGACTGTTGAATTGGTCATGTAGTCATGTTAATCAAAACAATTTATTCTAGATGGTCTGGCTCTACCATATGACAGGCGAATACAGGATAGCCCCTGCTACAACACTGACAAACAAGTGCAGTCTTGCCAACAGTCCGAGTGAATCTGTCTTCCACAAAGTTCTCATCACAGTGGATGGAGCAAGTAAGTTTGGAGGGTTACCTGCACCTGACCTCAAGAAACAGCTGTCGATTCCTGGAAAGAAGGGGATCAAAGCCCTAAAAGGCAATGCCAAAAGCAGCTGATAGGCGTTTCGACTTGACTTGGTTGAGTACGAAACAAAAATGAAGTTCACAAAGTTTAAATTTCGCAGTTTACAACAGTAACCGAAAGATAAAGTAGTGACTGCTGTACTCGTCTCAAATAAATAAAGGGAAAAGGTGGCAAAAAGAGTACCTGGAGAGGGGACGAGCCGACGTTTCGTGTCGTAGACACTTCAACAGGGAATGGCAGCAGAGGGAAGATGTTGATGGTGGTTGACTTGAGTCACTGAGCGCAGTTCATGGTTTGAAGGGGTGGAAAGGGCAGAGGTGGGAGTGTTGGGCAATATTGAATGTAGGGGTGATCATGATTCACAACAGAAATGGGCAGCAAAGGAGAGACAAAGGAAGGGGGAGGGGGGAAGGGGGGGAAGGGAGGGGGAAGGGGGGGGGGGGGAAGGGGGGGGAGGAGGGGGAGAAAGAAAGGAAGGGGGGGGGAAGAGGAGGGCTGATGGTTTGGGGTGAGGTATCATTCCCTGACGTTGAGCCCATGTGGGCTCAAGGTGCCAAGGCGCTGTATTAACTGGCTTTCCATGTATTTTCTGTAGTTCCCTTCTTGACGACCATTTCTCCAAAGGGCTGCCACTCTGATGTGGGAAAGATGGTGATGGTCCGAATTGAAGTGGTTTGCCACAGGAGTGTCTTTTCCTGTGAGGATGCTGTCTCTATGTTCTTTAAAACGTTCGTTTAGAGATCTGTATGTTTCACCCACATACATCTTGGGACACAGGGTACAACTAAGAACATAGACTATATTCTGAGTCTGGCAGGTGAAGTGGGACCTCATGTGGAAGCTGCGTCCGGATGGGCCTTTCACAGTAATTGTCGGATTAAGAAAGTCACAGGTTTTGCATTTGGGTTTCCTGCACTGGAAATTGCCGCTGGTTGGGGGATGAAGGGTGGAAGTAGAGTGCATCAGGTGGTCACCAAGGTTTTTGTCCCTTTTGAATGCCACCATAGGTGGTAGACTGAAAATGTTTTGGAGAGCTGGATCCTCCTTCAGAATAGTGAAGTTGCGGGGCAGAACGTTTTTCACAGATAGATTGTGTGGGTGGTAGGTCAGAGTGGCAATGCATCGGTCATTGTCTGTAGTCATCTTTTCCTTGTCTTGTAGGAGCTGGTGTCTGGGGATGGACTGTGCTCGTTCAAGGGCCATCTGAACTGTAGCTTGTGGGTAGCCTCTAGTAGTGCAGAAGGTAGTCATGGCCGCTGCTTCTTTGGTGTAATTATCATCGGTGCTACATAGTCTGCGAAGTCGAAGACATTGAGAATATGGGATGCTTTCTTTCATGGCAGGAGGATGGCTTGATGAGAACAGGAGGTAAGAGTGGGCATCAGTTGGTTTGTAGTGCACTGTTGTGTGGAGAGACTGTAAAGTGCTTTGGATACTGATTTTGATGTCCAAAAATGAGAGGGAAGAGTCCGAGATTTCGTATGTGAATTTGACTGAAGGGTGAAAGGCATTAGCGTAGTCAATGAAGCATTGGAGTTCCTGTCTGGGTAGAGTGCTGATTCCGAAACAGTCGTCTATGAATCTTTTGAAGACTTCAGGTAGACGTCCAGGGTATTGAGCAAAGATTTGTGTCTCAATGTGCCCCATAAAGAGGCAGGCATATGATGGGCCCATGCGCGTGCCCATAGCAACTCCTTTGATTTGTTGGTAGGCCTCGTTTCCAAATTCGAAAGAATTCAGAGTTAAAACAAGTTCAGTCAGGCGCAGGATGGTGGTTGGGTCAAAGTCAAAGTCGCTTTGTTTCAGGTAGTGTTTAACAGCGAGACGTCCATCTTTGTGCGGGATATTAGTATATAATGATGTCACATCCATTGTGAAGAGGAACTGATGTTCACTGTCAGGCGGGAAGGTGTAATCATAGAAAATCTGCAGGGCATGGTTGGTGTCTTTCACATAGGTTGGCAGGTTGTGGACGAGGGGTTGGAACAACCGATCAAGAAACTGTGACAGTTGAGCAGTTGGGCAGGAGCAGGCTGAGATGATAGGTCTACCAGGGTTGCCGCTCTTGTGGATCTTCGGTAGTAGGTAGAATTTTGCAGTGCGAGGTTCTTTGACTATAGTCCTTGTTGCTTCTTGAGGGAGATGACCTTTGGAAACTGCTTCTTTAATGGTCTTCCGGACCAGTGCGTTGTCTTGTTTGGTTGTTGGGGTTTTGATGGGAGCATAAGTTGAGGAGTCAGAGAGCTGGCGTTTGGCTTCTTCTTCATATAAGTCTTTTCGCCAAACCACTACTGCCCCTCCCTTGTCTGCTCTTTTGATGATGATGTCGGGGGGTGAGGTTGGATTTTCTCACAGGGGGCAAGTTTAATTTATCAATGTCGTGTTTACACTTGTCAATATAATAGTCAAGAGCAGGATACCGTCCATCCTTGGGGGTCCAATCACTCCTTTCATAGGGAACAGTTGTGCTAGATCATTAGTGGCACTAGGTGCTGTGGGTAGTGAGCAGCTCTCAAAAAAAAACCGCCAGTCGAAGTCGGCGGAAGAATCGTTCACAGTCATATAGCATGTCTGTCTGGTGGGCCTTTGGTTGAAGGGGAACAAACTTTAGTCCCTTTGCAAGAAGTTGACGTTGGGGTCAGTCAAGTACAGATCATCTGGAATAGTTGTCACCAATTTTTCCACTGGTGACTGGTTGGCACTTGAATGTGTGGGCTGTTCCTTAGTGAGGTTCTGCAGTTTAGAAACTTTGGTTGCTTGTAAAGTAGCATGCAGTTGGCAGTTTGCATTCCGGGTTGTTTCGATAATCAACATAGACGTGTGTTTATTGCATAGGGTGTAAAGCTGATATCTAAGGTGGGATTTTAGGCGGTCAAGCCGCTGAAGTGCCATGCAGTAGTTCTGTACTGTAGAGTTCATCAGTTTGAAGCTGGTGGAGCGAAGGATGCAAGACATTTGATGTTGAAATGCCTTGGGCTGGGGTGACACATGGAAATTAAGTAGAAAGCCATTGGAATCAGCCTTTGTTGCAAGCAAGTTCTCAGGAACGAAAGCTTTAAGGGTAAGACTCCCGTCTTAAGGCTTAATGCACATGACCATCCCGGAGCGGCAGACGAGATTCACAACAGCGCCTGAGGGAAAAAAAGGCAATAGCAGACGGGCATCGAGGAGTGATGAGATCCCCATGGGAGTGTAAGTAGTGAAGGGCACTTTAATGAGAGGACGGGAGGTGGGGGAGGGGACTCTTTCTCTGAAGAGCCAACTCATCCTCGAGGTTTGTTTTTTTTTTAACTCCATCATCTGAGAACGTTTTTGTTGTTTGTTTGTTGGTTGGTTGCTGTTTTTTTGCTTAAAAATTCAAATGTTTCTATCAAAATATATTTTACGTATACATAGTTCTGATGTAGTTCAGCCTGCCAGTTAACTGACCTTGTATTAGATGCTTTATTTGTCTTTTAAAAGACAGTTGGCTGCGTTTGACTTTTTAGTCTATCCAGTACCGAAACCGCTACTGCTTTGAATGAAATTTCCTGTTTGAAGGAAGGGAGCTTTGTTTTTCTTCCGACCATATCATTTGAAGAAAAACTATATGCACAACTTAACAATCAAAAACATTGTTGTTCATAATGATAAACCAAAAAATATGACATGAAGTCTCCCCCACAAGATGTCAACTGGAGAATCATACAAAGAGAAGCAGGTAATCGCAGGCTGTCTCTGATAATATTCCCACGAACCCCTGCAGAGTGAAAAATGTGGACACAGATCAACACAGATGTGACAGTGAAGATACAATACAATCTCAGGTCACCATGGACACAGATCAACACAGATGTGACAGTGAAGATACAATACAATCTCAGGTCACCAGCAGAACAGGGCGTAATGGGTAATTTTTTTTTCAGAGATCAAGAATCTGCCAAGCATGCTTACGAAAATTTTGTTCCGCTCCAGGTTTGTATGTTGTTGTTGTCTCGTTTGTCATGTCTTTAGATGGATTCCCCATCTCCTTGACAAAGGTGGCAGTACGTCGCAGGTCCTCCAGTCCTCCGTAGAGCTTCCGGGCCACTGGTATTGGGTCAGGCCAGGTTTTCTCTCGAAGTGCTTGGTGGAGCAGGCAGCAATGCAGCAGATGTTCTGTTGTCTGGCTGCCTGTTCTGCAGGGGCACTGCTCTGTGTTGCCGATGCGGAGTTTAGAAAATAGGTGGTGTTTCAGGCAGTTGTGGCCTGTCCTGAGCCTGAAGATGACTACCTGCTCTCGTCGAGTCAGCAGGTAGTACGGGTCTGCTCTGTTGTGGCGTGGATGCTGCTGCTTCTACTTGTTCTGCAGCTTGGCCTTGATGATGGTCCTGGATTCGGTGTAGCTGGTAGATCTGTCCATCTGCTCCTTTGTAGTGCCCTCCTTTGCCAAGGAGTCAGCAGTCTCATTGCCGAGCACGTTGCAGTGGGAGGGAATCCACTGCAGGGTGACTGTGTGACTTGTGCAGAGGAAGGCGAGAGATGAGGACAGATCGTTCAGCTCTGGATCTCTGTTGGACTGAAGGGCTTGCAAGATGGACAGGGCGTCGGTCAGGAAGACAACGTTGTGGCTGACCTCGATGTGGGCTGCTACTGTTTTCAGGGCTTCTGCTTCAGCTCTGTAATTTGTGGGTACAGGCCAGTAGCGAGGCAGATCTTTTCTTCTCTGCCTCCTGGATATTGGACATAGACTCCTGCCCCTCATTTCGAATGGCATCTGCTGCAGAGCCGTTGGTGTAGACATGAGTCCAGGACTCTTTGGGGAACTGGGTATGGAGGTGTTCAAGGGTGAGGGACTTTCTTTCAGGGCCGCTTTGGGAATATTTTGGCCCAACACCAAGGATGCTGCACTGGATGAGGGGAGGGGTTCCTTCATTCCAGGGAGGGATGGCAAGACACCGGGGTATCTCTTTGGGGTCATGGTCAGGGATATCTTGATGTTGCCATTCTAGGATCCTGCTCTGGTGTACGAAGCTCCCTCTCTTCAGCCGTCCTTTTGTTGGCTGGGACAGTCTGTCTTTCATGGGGTGGCCTTGCAGCCTCTTGAACTTGGCAGCCTGGGTCAGGAGTTTGGCGTCTCTGTGGTCCTCAAGGGGCTGGAGCTCTGTGATGGTTTCAAGCTCCTAGATTGGCGTAGACTTCATGGCTCCTGTGATGATACGGGCAGCTTGATTCTGAATCTTGCTGATCCGTTCAAAATTGGATTTGGCTGTAGAGCCCCATGCAGTCATGCCATACTCCAGCACTGGCCTGACTCTACCAGTGTACAGTCTCCTGAGGGTCGTGTTGTCTGCACCCCATGTTGTTCCTGCCAGCTTCCTCATGAGGGCAAGGCGTACATTTGCTCTTAATTCTGTTTTCTCTGCTTGCTTCGTCCACGTCAGGCGTTTGTCAAAGGTGACTCCCAGGTACGTGGGGTTATTTTAAGCAAGCAGAGTTTGTCCATTGATGCTCAGGTTGGCCTTCTGTTCTTTGGGTGAGAGGCTGAAAACAGTGTCAGTGGTCTTCTTGGCATTAATTGTTATCAGCCACTGTTTGTCCAGCTTTCGAGAACATTCAGCGCCTGCTGTAGCCTGTAGTTGGCAGTTGTGAGGTGCTCTTCCGAGCACCATAGGACAAGATCGTCTGCATATATGGCTCCTTGGACTTTGCGTGGCACATCTCTGACGATGTCGTTGATAAAGACAAGGAATAGGGTAGGGCTGAGGATACCTCCTTGAGGGACTCCTTCTCTCAGTGTCTTCTTCCGACTGTATGCTCTGTTGACATGGACTCGGGCCTTCCTATTTTTCAGGTACTGCGAGATCCATTGGTACATACAGCCAGTCACACCACTCTTCTGGAGTTTTCTCCGGAGGCCATCCTTCCAGACTTTGTCGTACGCCTTTTCCATGTCTATCCACACCGCCAGAGTATGCTGTTTGTCCTGGAAGCCATCCTCGATCTTCTGGACTATGTAGGTCACTTGATCCTCAGTGGAATGATGTTGGCAGAAGCCTGCCTGCTCTGGAGTGATGATGTTGTTTTTCTCCAGGTGCCAAACTAGCCGCGAATTGATCATACGCTCTAGGAGCTTGCCCACGCAGCTGATGAGGCTGATGGGGCGATAGCTGTCAGCCCTAACTCTGTCTTTGCCCTTCTTATGTATGGGCACCATATCAGCTTCTCGCCAGCTTTGTGGAACATGCCCCGTCTTCCAACTGTTGTTGAAGAGAGCAAGGAGTTTGGTCTTTGCTTTGGTGCCCAGGTGTTTGGGCATTTCGTTGGTGACTTTGTCAGGACCTGGAGATGTTTTGTCCTGTAAAGATTTTGCGGCTTCTTCTAATTCTTTCAGTTTGAAAGGCCTGTCCATGGAATCAGGTTGGTCTTGGTCATCCTGATGATTCTTCATTTCATCATGGACTTGTTGTTTTCTGTCCTCTGTCACAGAGATGTTGCTGATCTGCTCATAGCTGTCTATGAAGCAGTTCGCTGCCTCTCTCCCTGTCACAATCTCCTGATCTTTTTGGCGCGTGACAGGCACTAACCTTGTCTCTTCATTATTCATGGCTTTGGTCAGTTTCCAAAGTTTGTTGCCATCTCTGTCAAGGTTCAGCTTTTCTGTTTTCTCCATCCAGCTTGTTCTTGCAGCTTGGATGTAGGCCTTTCTGTATTTGGCAGTGCAGGCTTTGAGAGTGATGTTGTTTTCTTGTGTTGGGTTGTTTTCCACCTCCTCTCTAGTCCTTGTCACTTCATCTTCAAGCTCCTGCAGTTCTTCTGTCCAATATGGCCTGTAGTTCTTTCGAGCGCCACGTGGAATTGTCTCTGAAGCTGCTTTCATGATGGCTTGGTTGAAGTT
>JAMYXO010000340.1:0-10000 GCA_033310375.1 Conus canariensis | reverse complement strand
GAAGAGGAGAGGATGAAAAGGGAGAGGATGAAGAGGAGAGGATGAAAAGAGAGGATGAAGAGAGAGGATGAAGAAGGATGAAAGGAGGATGAAGAACAGAGGATGAAAAGGAGAGGATGAAGAGAGAGGATGAAAAGGAGAGGATGAAGAGGAGAGGATGAAGAGGAGAGGATGAGAGGAGAGGATGAAGAGGAGAGGATAAAAGAAGGATGAAAAGAAGGTTAAAGGAGAGGATGAAGAGAGAGGATGAAAGAGAGGATGAAAAAGAGAGGATGAAAAGGAGAGGATGAAAAGGAGAGGATGAAGAAGAGATGATGAAGAAGAGGGTGAAGAGAAGAGGATGAAGAAAGAGGATGAAAAGGAGAGGATGAAGAGGAAGGATGATAGAAGATAGGATGAAAGGAGACGATGAAAAGGAGAGATGAAGAGGAGAGGATGAAGAAGGAGAGGATGAAAGAGAGGATGAAGAAGAGAGGATGAAAAGAGAGGGTGAACCCCCTTTTTCCCCCTTCTTTTCCCCTTCTCTTACCCCCCTCTTTATCCTCTTTCTTTTTTTCCCCCCCCCTTTCCCTTCTTCATCCCTCCCTTCCATCCCCCTTTTTTTTTTTCCCTCTTTTTTTTCCCCCTTTTTAATCCCTTTTTTTTCCCCCCTTTTTTTCCCCTCCTTACCCCCCCCCCTTTTTTCCCCCTCCCCCCTTTATCCCCTCCCTTTTTTCCCTCCCTCTTCTCCTTTTTCTCTTTCCTCCTTCTTTTTTTCCCTTCCCCCTTTTTTCCCCCTTCCTTTTTCCCCCTTTTTCTTTCCCCTTTTCTTTTCCTCCCTCTTCATCCCCCCTCTCTTTTTTTCCCTTTTCTTCATCCCCTTCTCTCTCCCTTTTTTTTATCCCCCCCCCTTACTCCCCCCCTTTTTTTCCTTCTCTTTTTCCCTTTTTCCCCTTCCCCCCCCTTTTTTCTCCTCCCCTTTTCCCCCCTCCCTTTTTCCTCCCCCCTCTTCCCCCTCCCCTCTTTTCTCCTTCTTACCTCTTCTTCCCCCCTCCCCCTTCCCCCCCCTCTTCACCCCCTTCTCCCCTCTTCTCTTCTCCCCCCTTCTCTCATCCCCTTTTTTCCCCCCCCCCCTTAGCCCCTTTCTTCTCCCCTCCCCTTCATTTTCTCTTTTTTCCCCCCTTTCCCTCCCCTTTCTTCCCCCCCTTTTTCTTCTTTCCCCCCCCCTTCTCCTTTTTTTTTCCCCTTTTCTTCATTTCCCTCCTTTATTCTTTCTTCCCTTTCCCCTCTTACCCCCCTTTTTTCCCCTTCTCTTATTCCCCCTCTTTTTTCATCCCCTTTTTTTTTCCCTCCCCTTCATCCCCCCTTTTTTTTCCCCCCCTCTTCATCCTTTTTTTCCCCTTTCCCCCCCCTCCTCTTCCTTTCCCCCTTCTCCCCCCTTTTTCCTCCTTTTTCCTTTCCCTCCCTCTCCCCCACTCTCCTTCTCTCACCCTTCTCCTCCCTCCCTTTTCCCTTCTCCCCTTTTTTTTTTCCCCCTTTTCTCCTCCTCTCTTACCCCCCTCCTTTTTCCTTTTTTTTTTCCCCCCTTTTCCCCCCCCCCTTTCCCTTTTTATCCCCCTTTTTTCACCTCCCCCTCCCCTCTTTTTTTCCTCCTTTTCCCCCCTTTTTTTCCCTCCTTTCTTTGTTTCCCCCCCCCCTTCATCCCTTTTTTCTTCTCCCCCTTTTTCTCCCCCCCTTTCTCTCCCCCTTTTTTTCTCCTTTTCCTTTTAAACCCCCCTTTTCTTTCATCCCCTTTTCTCCCCTTTCTTCATCCCCCTTTTCCTTCCCCCCTCTCCCCCTCTTTTTCCCTTTTTCCTTTTTTCCCCTCCCCTTCTTCATTCCCCCTTTCCTTTTCCTTTCTCCCCTTCTTTCCCTTTCCTTTTCTTCACCCCCTTTCCCTTTCCCCTCTTCTCCCCCTCTTCCCCCCCTCTTCATCCTCCTCTTTTTATCCTTTTTTATTTTATCCTCTTCTTTTTTAATTTTCCCCCTCTCTTTATCCTCTTCCTTTCCCCTTCTCTTCACCCCCGCTCTTCTTTTCCCCTTTTTTTTAAAACCCCTTCTCTTTCCCCTTTTTTCACCCTCCTTTTTACCCCTTTTCCCCCTTCCCCTCCTTTTCTTTTCACCCCCCCCCTTTTCCCCTCCCTTCTCTTCACCCCCTTTTTCTTCACCCCTTTCTTTTCATCCTCTTCTTTTCACCCCCTTCCTTTACCCTTCCTCTTCCCTTCCTTTTCCAAAACCCCTCCTTCACCCCTTTTTCCCCCTTTATCCTTTCCTTAAAAACCCCTTTTTCTTCATCCTCCCCCCTTTCCCCTCCTCCCTCCCCTTCCCCTTCTTTTCTTTCCTCTTTTTTTAAAACCTCCCCTTCACCTCTTTTTTTCACCCTTTTTCCCCCTTTATCCCCCCCTCTTAAAACCTCTTCCGGCATCCTCCCTCCTTCATCCCCTTCCTTAAAACCTCCTCCCCTTCACCCCTTTCCCCCTTTAATCCCCCTTTTTCACCCTTCTCTTCATCCCCCCCCTCTTTAACCCCCTTTTTATCCCCCCCTTCACCTTTTCCCCTTCATCCTCTTCTCATCACCCTTTTCCCCCTTTCCCCTCCCCTTCCCATCCTCTTTTCCTAAATTCCCTTTCCTTTTTACCCCCTGGGAAAAACCTCCCTCTTCACCCCTCTCTTCACCTCCGCCTTCTCCTCCCCCTTTTTACCCTTCTTTTCCCCGCCTCTTCCTTCACCCCCCCTTTCCCCCCTCCTTTTCTTCACCCCCCCTTTTTTTTATCCCCTTTTTATCCCCCTTTTCCTTTTTATCCTCTGCTCTTCATCCCCTTTTCTTCATCCTCTTCTCTTCATCCCCTTTTCCCTTTTACCTTCCTAAACCCCTTTCCCCCTTTTCACCCTTTTTTCCCCCCTTTACCCCCTTTCCTTCATCCTCCCTCTTCGCCTCCCTTTTTTCCCCTTTTTCTTCACCCCTTTTTCCCTTTAAAACCCCCCCCTTTCCCCCCCCCCTTTTCCCCCTCACCTCCCTCTTCATTCTCCCTCTTCATCCCCTTCTTTTCCTCCTCTTCTCTTCCCCCTCTCCCTTCATCCGTTTTCCCTCCCCCCCTTTTCCCTTTTATTCTCCCTTTTCATCCTCTTCTCTTCATCCCCTTTTTTTCCTCCGTTCTCTCCCCCCTTTTTTTTTCCTCCCTTTTTTTATCCCCCTCTTCATCCCTCCCCCTTTATCCTCCCTCTTCACCTCTTCTCTTCATCCTCGCTCTTCATCCCTTGCTTTTTCCCCCCCTTCTCTTTATCCTCCCTTTCCTTTTTTCCCCCTTCTCTTTCACCCCCTTTTTCTTAAAACCCCTTCTCCCATCCGTTTTTCCTTTTTTTCCCCCCCTTCCCTTTTATCCTTTCCTCTTCACCTTTTCTTTTCATCCCCTTCCCCCCTTTATCCTCCTCTCCCCCATCCCTTCTTTTTTATCCCCCCTTCCCCCTTCATCCTCTTTTTTTTATCCTCCTCTTTTTCTTCCCCCCCCCCCTTCATTCCTCGTCATTTCCCTCCCTTCCTTAACCGCCTCCCCTTCTTTTCCCCTTTTTTTTTTTCCCCTTTTTATCCCCCCCCTTCATCCTTTTTCTCGTAACCCCCTTTCCTTTTTATCCTCGGCCTTTCATCCCCCCCCTTTTTCCCCGTTTTTGCCCCCTCCCCCCTTTTTTCATCCTCCCTTTTCCCCTCCTTTTCTCTTCCCCCCCCTTTTCTTCACCCCCCCTTTTTTATGCCTTTTCTCTTTCCCCCCCCCTTTTTCCCTCCCCATCCCTTTTCCCCTTCACCCCCCCTTTCATCCCTTCTCTTCCCCCCTTTTCCCCCTTAATCCCCTTCTCCCCATCCTCTTCTCTTCATCCTCTTTTTTATCCCCCCCCCTTTTTTTATCCTCTTCCTTCATCCCCCTCGCTTTTCCCCCCTCCTCCATCCTTTTAAAATTTTTATCCTCTTCTCTTCATCCCCCTCCCCCTTCATCCTCCCCTCTTTTCCTCCGCTCTTCTTTTCCCCCCTTCATCCCCCTTCCTTCTCCCCCCCCCCTTTCCCCTCCCTTCTCTTCTTTCTCTTCATCCCTTCCTTCCCTCTTCCTTTTATCCCCCTTCTCTTAAAACCCTTTTTTTTTTTTATCCCCTTCTCTTCCCCCCCTTTTCTTCTTCTACTAAAAAAACCCCCAAAAAAACCACAAACATCATAACCCCCCCCAACCCCCCCCCATCTTTTTAATTTTCCCCTTTTTTCCCACACCCACCCAACGCCCCCACCCAAAACCTTCACCTGCAACCCCCCCGCCCCCCTCCCCCCCCCCCCCCCCCCCCGCCTTTTTAAAAGCCCACACCACCACCATTTTTCCCCCCCCCCCCCCACTAAACCCTGCCCCGATCCTTCCCAAAAAACCCAAACCCGCGGCCCATTCTTTTCAACCCCCCGACCACCACACAAAACCCCAAAATACCCCCCCAAAAACCGCATCCAAACTTGACAAGCCGGTAAAAAACCTTTTTGGCCCCAAAAAACCCCCCCCCAAAAATTTAAAATTTAAACCGGGGGCCCCACAATCCCGGGAAACCCCGGGCCAAAATTTGGTTCGTTTCCCCAAAGCAGGAGCGCCCAAAAACCCCATTAAAATCCTTCCCTGTTGCCAAAAATTTTCTTTCTTTTTTTTCCAAAATGAAAATGAAAAATAAAAAACCCCAAAAAACCCGTTTTTAAAAAGTCCACAAAACAACATTAATGACAACCCCCGTTTATTTTTTTTAAAAAAAAATGGAACGAAAGGGGGGGAAGCACAGGGGAAAATTTTTAAAAATATGGGGGGATCATCTGGTAGTTTTTTAAAAATTTATTATTCTTAAAGCCCCAGCAGCCTTTTTTCCTTTTTTCGTCCCCTGAAATTTTTAAAAGCAGATTTAGCCCCAAACATATCCCTTTTTGTTTTGGAGTTGTTGCCCAAAACCCCTAAAAACTGAAAATTTCCCCCGAAAAAAATTCACCCCAAAAAAGGGAAATCTTATTCTAAATTTTTTTTTTGGGAAAGAAAAAATTTTTTTCAAGACATTATAATGGGTTTGACTTTTTAAGAGTTTAAAAAAACCCCCTAAAATGAAAAAAATTTGGGGAAAATGGTTTGAAAAAAGATATAAACCCCCCGCTTTTACAAAGTTTAATGAGGGTTTAAAAATAGCGGGAAAAGGTTATGAAGAAGACTTTTAACAACAGGTGGGGGCCCAAAAACGGGTTTTGGGGACATTTTGGGGTTTAGAAAAAATAGTTTAAATTTTTTAAGGGGAAAGCGAGAGTTTTTAAAAGACAAAAATAAAAAAAGGATAGAAGGGGATTTTTTGAGAAAAAAAAAAATTAAATATTTTTTAAAAAATAAAGCAGTTTTGGGCCCCAGGGGGAGGGTGCTTTTACGCTACAAAAAAAAAATAAAAAGACCCCAAAGTTTTCTGGCTACTGTAAGTCTTTTGTTTCAAAATCTTCCGCTTCAAAAAAAAAAAATTTTTAACTAAAAAAAAAAGGAGGGGTTTTTAAAACTTTTTTAACAATGAATTCAATTCACTGCCTGTGGGTGGTAACGATAAAATTCCTTTGGGGGTTGATGGCAAAGAAATAATGATGATTTTGGTTTTTCCCCCATGGGGAACAGGGGTTTTTTTACATTTTAAAATTTTTGCTTTAGAAGATGAAATATAGATATTCTTGACGAGACCCCCAAAAAAAGATGAAAAATTTTGGGGAAACTATAACAGCACTAAAAAAAGGGTAAGGCTTTGGGGGGCCCCAAAGGTATAATTGGTTTAAATTTTTTAAAAACCCCCTCCCCAAAACAAAAAAATAAAAAAATTTTGTTAAAATTTTAATTTTCTTTTTTACGTCGGGGTTAAAAAATCTAAAGAAAAGGAAAGGGGCCCCTTTTAAACCAACCTTACTAAAAAAGGATACGCGTCCCAGATAATTATGAGGTATACCTTGCTGAAAAATAAGAAAAAAATTTATAGTTTTTTTTTTAAAAAAAAACTCTCAAACGGATAGAACAAAAGAATTAAATTTTGAAACCCAACCCCGGGTTTCGAAAACATTACAGTACCAAAATTTATCAATCTTTACTTAAAAAGCGTTAGTTCAAAAGCCCTTTTTAAAAAGCAAAAAATTTTTATTTTGCTTTCATAAATTTTTTAAAAAGGGGTTCGATTCGGTGATAAGGGAAAGGCTTTGGGTTTTTTTTTAAGAAAAAAAAAAAAAGGGGTAAAAAAGTTCAAACAATAAAGAGCAAGTATAATGTTGAAAAAAAGGGGGTTTTTGTAGGGGGATGTTTTAGAAACATTTATGTGGCCCCCCCTTGGCCTTAAAAAAGGAAAATAAAATTTTCCTTTTTATTTTCCTTTTTATTAATCATTTAGCTTTAAGAAAAAATTTTTCAAAAAAGGGAAACATGTGTTAAACTTAACCCGATTTCCAGAAATTTTAACCCTCCCTTTGCAGACGACGTTTCTAGTTTCAGATACTATAAAGGGGATTACAAACTCAACTAAATTTTTTTGGGGGAAGTGTCCAAGTTTTTAAGGACAAATTTGGGGAACCCCTTAAAAAACCTAATATTTTTATTTTTAGAAAGGGTTGGTTTTTTCTATTGGGTGAAAGGGAAATAGGAAATGAAACACTTTCGATTGAAAATAAAAAATTTTTTTTTTAGAAAACCCTTTCTACCCGTCTGTCATTACACTTTCCCTTTTTTGGTTTGTCCAGTCGGAAAAAAAAAGGGTAACTGCAAATTTCGTTTTTTAAAGGGGAAAAATTTTGGTTTTTCGTCCCTGCATTTTTTTAAAACTGTTGGGGGGCCCCAAATACCCCCATGCTGACGTAGGGGGCTGAGAAAAGGGGTATAAGAAAAATTTTTTTAGCCATTGAATCTTTTTCTTTTTTTTTCTTTAAAAATTTTTCAAATAAAAATACTTTCCCTTCAAATATCTAGCTTGGGGTAATTTTTGGACAAATACCCCCTTTTTTTTTGTAAATGTTTTTTTTAAAAAATTCCTAAATATTGTTAGGGCATTCTGAAAACCTCTAAAAGGGTTTCCATTTTAAAACAAAAAAACATTTTTCTAACTCTGCAGAATCAAAATAAAGAAACTTGGGTCCTCCGCGGAATTTTTTTTATCGTTTTTGGTTTTGGGAAACTTTTTTTGGGGGAAAACCAAAAAGGGGTTTTTGGGAAAATTGCAATTTGTTCAACAACCTTAAAAAAAACAAAAGAGTGTTTTTTAAGCAGAAGGGGGTTTTTGACATAACAACAAAGATAAAAATTTTCTTTTTATTTTCTTTTAATTTTGGTTTTTCTTTTTATTTTCATCTAACTACAGTAAAAATTTTCCCCTGGCGAAATGTTTTTACAAATTTTAAGATTTTGGGGCTCATCATTGAGACCTAAATCGTTTACGACATTTCAAATTTTTTAGGAAAATTTAACTCCCCCTTTTTTTTGTAGGAAACAAATACATTTCTTTTTTAAAATGTCCAAATATAAGGAACTAAGGGAACAAAAAATTTCCCACCAAGTTCATAAATCCCATCATTTTTTTGTTTTATCAATGTTTTTTGGCAAACCAAAAGATCGTAATAAAAAATCTAGCAACTTTTTAATTCAAATCATTTTCAATTGGGAAAGGCTTTTCCTTTTAAAAAATTGCAAACCAGTTTCAATTCACGGGGTTTTTCCCCCGCAAATACTTTTGGGTTTTTCCCCTTGGTGAACATGTTTTTGATAGGGTCAAAAAGTTCCCACATTTTTCACAATAATTGTTTCATTTTGTACTTGGGAAATCAACTCCCAGATATGGGGGGTAGGCCTAATCATTAAAATTTTGTTTTTGTAATTTGCCTTCTCTCTCTCTCTCTCTCCCCCCTCCTGGGCCTCCCCTGCCCTCTCTCTCCCCCTCCTCTCTCTCCCCCCCTCCCCTCTCCTCCCCCCCCTCCTCTCTCTCTCTTTTCTCTCCCCATCTTCCCCCCCATAACTTTAAAAAAAAAGAAAGAAAAGAAGGAGATACACCAGACTGTCAGCCGTAAAACCAAACCCCAAAACCCCAAAAGACGCCCCCCGTCAGGAGAACAACTGGGGGCAACAACACCTTTTCCGACCCCCCCCCTGCTGGCAGACGTCTAGGTGGCCCCCCGGGCATACCAAATGAAACACGGAAAAAACCCGGGCAGTGGGCAACGGGTCAAGGTCCCCCCTCCTGTTGTTTAGTGTCCAAACAGCCCACGGGGATGGGCTTTTTACAATGGGGCCTTTTTTTTTCCATTCTTAATTTTCGTTTTGTTGCGCCGCTGCTTTTTAAGTAGGTAAAAGTCGGGGTAAAAAACTTTTTCCCTTTTTAAGTTATCTTTTCCTTTTGTTTTTTAGAAAAGGGCGGCAGAGCTCGGGTTTTTTGTGTGTGTGTGTGTGTTTTGTGTGTGTGTGTTTGTGTGTGTGGGTGGTGTGGTGTAAATGTGTGTGTGTGTGTGATGCGTGCGTTTGTGCTGTACGTGTTGTGGGGAAAAAAATGGTGTGTTTATGGTTTTTTGTGCTTTTGGGATAAGTGCTTGTGTGTTTGCTTCTGTGTGGGGTGTGTGTGTGTGTGTGTGTGTGTGTGTGGTGGGGGTTGGTGTGTGTGGGTGGTGTTTTGTGCGTGTTGCGAGAGCACGCACCCTTTTCGTGTTTAAAATTTAAAAAAATTGTCTATGGAATTTTTCTTTAGAAATAAAATTTCTTTCAAAAATTTTTCCCCCGAGACAGCACAAAACAAAAAAAAGAGGGTTTTCCTTAAAATTTTTTTTTGTAAAATGTGCCCGAAAAGATCACGATGTTATTTCTTTCATAAAAAAGAGAAGAGAAAAGAGAAGAGAGAGAGAGAGAGAGAGAGAGAGAGACAGAGACAGAGACAGAACAGAGACAGAGAGAGGAGTACTGATTCACTTTTAAACAATATAGTTTTTCTTTCATCCGGTCACTTGGAGAACATGATTACTGACCAAAATAATACAACCACGTCTAGTTTTGTACTCTGAATTATGGGACACACACACACCCCCACACACCACACACACCCACACACACCCCCACACACCCGAAAAGAGAGAGAGAGAGAGGAGAGAGAGAGAGAGAGACAAAGAGAGAGAGAGAAAAAAAGAACCACACACACCACACACACAACAAAACCAAAACACACCCCCGCCCCGGCGCGCACGCCGCGGAAAGCACGCACGCACGCACCACCAAGCGAAATATGTTACAAACACCACCAGCCCCGTTCCGCGTTGCTGAGGAGCCCCATCCTCGCCTGTTGCCTTTTTCATCTGTCTGTTCCCCCCCCCTTTTTTTTTTGCTTTTTTCCCCCCTTTCCGTCCCCCCGTTTTTTTCGCTTTTCTCCCTAAGTCAATTTTCTGACTTTTGGCTGTGCAAGATCACAAACCCAAAGGTGTCTGGTCGAACGGCAAAAGGGGGGTTTTTGTGTGTGTGTGTGTGTGTGTGTGTGTGGGTGTGTGGTTTTGGGGTGGTGTGTGTGGTGCGTGCACCGTGCGTGCGTGGTGCGTGGTGTGTGTGTAGGTGTGGGGTGCGTGCGTGCTGCGTCAACCCCCGTGCGTGCGTCGTGTGGTAGTTGTGGGGGGGGGGGGGATGATGAAAGGGGTTTTTGGGGGGTCTTCCGAAATTAATGTGCCTCTCATCTCAGAGCCCCTTGGGAATTCACAGATTTTCCCGGATTTTTTTGTCTTTTTGGGGCTGTTTATGCTGTTCCAGTATCTTTAGTCCCTTTCCAAAAATCTTGTAAACCCGATCCCCCCCGCTCTTTGTCATTCTGTCTCTTTCGTCTGTAGCCTCCTCAACAGTGGTTTTTCCCCTTTTTGTTCCCCCCTGGCGTCTACTTGCAAAGCCCCGCTTTGATGCATTCGTTTTGGGGGCACCACCAGGGGGTGAAAAAAAGGGCAAAGAAGAAA
>JAMYXO010003409.1:0-20266 GCA_033310375.1 Conus canariensis | reverse complement strand
AAGATGGGAAAAAAAAAGGGCAGCCGAGGGACATCCGGAGTCATTGAACCGGGTGTGGCCCCAACCCCCTAGAGTGTCGGAGTTACTGGAAAGGCCCAGTATGAGTTTGCCCCGATCTCTAGGGGCCTTGTCAGTGTTGGCCTTGAGATTATTCCAATGTTTGGCTGGTTGGTGATGTTTATTTCTCTTCCCTTAAGTCCGGATGTGCGGCCACTTCGTCTCTTGATGTTCAGATCTGAAAGATGATCTATGATATCTGAAAGCAATGGCAGAAGCGGCAGACAGGTGTTCAAGCTGGATCTGGTCAAGGAGGAACAAAAGTGAACTTCATAAGGCTTAACTTTCCTACAAATATCAGGTGTCCCAGTGGCTCAGTGGTTAGAGTGCGAGTCATTAAGTGGAAAATGAGCATGTCCAGAGGGTCATGGGTTCGAATCCCAGCCATGGCTCGTCTCAAGATGGGAAAAAAGGGGCAGCAGAGGGATATCCGGGGTCATGAACCGGGTGTGGCCCAACCCCCCTAGAGTGTCCGGAGATAAGGGCCGAAACACTTGCTTGAAGGGGGCTTCTTTTCTGAGGACTCTCTGCTGCCACGCTCTCCACGAGTTTCTTTCTACTTCAGTGGCTTTGCTCTTGTTTGCTTAAGTGATTCTTCAAATTTCTTATCACATCAAATCGACCAAGCTGTAATCCAGTTCTTATCGTTGCCTTACCAGCCAGTGTATCTGCTCTCTCGTTTCCTTTAACTCCAGTATGTCCAGGGCAGTACATCCATATGAGTTTCTCCGATGGAAGGCTGCGCATTACTTCATTTCAAACACGGCTTCCCATTCCACTCTTCACTTCTGAAGTAGATTCATGGAGTCAGTCAGTATCATGGCTTGTTGAGTGTTAAACTGGCCTGTGGGTGAAAGCCAGTGGAGTGCTTGTGTCACTGCTTCTACCTCCATTGTTAGACTTGAAGTTGGTAAACTGTGTGTACCATTGTCTTCCTGGATAGTTAAGCATTTTGCTTCACAGTGTATCCCCAGCCTGACTTACCGTCAGTGTATATGAAGTGGGTTTCGGTGACAGAACCGTCAGTGTATATTACAGTATCATCTTTTGTGCCAGTTTCTTCTACCTGCATCTGAAATTCTGCGTTGGTTTTTGCCTTCTGGGCATTCTCGACAATGTCGTCCAAGTTCTGGAGCAACGGCAATTTCGTAGAGGTGTTTCAAGTGGTCTGGATACTTCTCCCATTCCTTCGTTTCTTTGAGTTTTACTAATTAGCACACAAGCGGTATACTGTCTTCTGCCTGTCCCATCCATGATTTTCCACGTCATAGCCGAGTGCGTTTTGTTTCCTTGACTGCCATATGATTTGGGTTTGGAGGATTTTCAAGGGCTCTGAATCATGCCTTCACCTGTTCTAGCTTGTGTCTCACCTGCATTGAAGGAAGGTCGAACAGGTATCGCATAGTTCCAACTGTTGTGTCCTTCGTGGTTCCCAGGAACAATCTCATTGCTTCATTTTGAATTCTTTCTAATTCAAGAAGATTGCTGTTGGACAGTGTTGTAAGCCCTAATCCATAATTAATCACACTGAGTACAAGTGCATGATATAGTCGGTAGAGATGGCGCTGTTCAATGCCTTTAGCTGCCATTGCTTTCATGCTGCCATTTCAGGCCTTTTTGCATTAAAGAACAATATTCTCAACATGCTTTCTAAAGGTTAGCATTCTGTCAAAGCCTGCTCACAAATAGCGTAGGTTTTTAGTTGATTCAACTGGTATTCCACTGAAGGAAACTGGTGAGGGTACTTTTCCTGATATCTTGTTGTTTAGAGTGCAGACTAACGTCTGGGCTTTTTGTAGGGTTGATGGACGATCCAGTTTCTTGACATTACTGAGCAATGTTGTTCAACTGTTGCTGAACTGCTTTCGTTCTTTCTTGAGCACTCTTTTAAGTTTTGTAGATAAGACCAACAACGAAGGGAATATCATAGGAACGTTAAGGTGTAGAAGATGCAAAAGAAACAATACTACAACCAAACAAATCGTTCAACCCCTTTGGAGGAATGTAGACACGGACACAGCCTGGAAAGAGAAACATGGGGAGAATCGAACAGGGGGCCATCGAACAGGGAGAGTATTGAACAGGGGGTAATCGAACACGGGCAGTATTGAAGGGGAGGGGGGTGGGGGATATCGAGTAAGGGGAATATTGACCAAAGAGAATATTGAAGAGGGGGAGAATCCAACAGAGTGACTATCGAGCAGGGGGAGCATTGAGCAGGAAAAATATTGAACAGGGGTAGCATTGAGAAAAGGTAGTATTGAACAGGGGGAGTATTGAGCAGGGGAGTATTGGGCAGGTGAAATATTGAACAGGGGTAGTATCGAGCAGAGGTAGTATTGAACAGGGGAGTATTGATCAGGGGACTATTGATCAGGGGAAATATTGAGCAGGGGTAGTATCGAGCAGACCTAGTATTGAACAGGGGGAATATTAAGCACTGGAGTATCGAGCTTGTGGAGCATCGAACGGGGGAGTATCGAGCAGGGGAGGTATAGAACAGGAGGGGTATTGAACAGGGGGAGTATTGAGCAGGGGAGTATTGAGCAGGTGAAATATTGAACAGGGGTAGCATTGAGAAATGGTAGCATTGAACAGAGGTAGTATTGAGCAGGAGAGTATTGATCAGGTGAAATATTGAACAGGGGTAGTATCGAGCAGAGGTAGTATTGAACAGGGGGAATATTGAGCACAGGAGTATCGAGCTTGTGGAGTATCGAACAGGGGAGGTATAGAACAGGAGGAGTATTGAACAGGAGGAGTATTGAACAGGAGTATTGAACAGGGGAAGTGTGGAACAGGGGTATCATTGAGCAGGGCTAGTATTGAACAGGGGCAAAATTGGGTACGGGAGGTATTGAAAAGGGGAGTATTGAACAGATGGAGTATTGAGCAGGGCAAGTATTGAAACAGGGCTAGTATTGAGTAGGGGGGCGGGGGGGGGGGGGGTATTGAACAGTAGTATCGAGCAGAGTATCGAGCAGGGGAGGTATTGAGCAGGGCTAGTACTGAACAGGGGAAGTATTGAGCAAGGGGAGTATCGAGCAGGGGTAGTATGGAACAGGGTTAGTATCGAGGAAATTGAGTGAACAATATTGAACGATATTGACTGGATGACCCGAGAAACGACTGAATGAAGCGTCAGCTGGCACTCTTCAGTCGGCACTACCCAGGTAGGCAGCCCCTTGGGTAAACGAGTGTGGATTGTAAAGTGCTAAGAGCTTGGTCTCTATCCCAATATAGGCGCTATATAAGTACTCATAATAATAATAGTAACAATAATAATAATGATAATAATAATAATAATGATAATAACAACAATAATGATATAATAATAATAATAATAATAATAATAAAATAATAAGAAGAAGAGAAGAAGAAGAAGAGAAGAAGAAGAAGAAGAAGAAGAGAAGAGAGGAAGAAGAAGAAGAGAAGAGAAGAAGAAGAAGAAGAAGAAGAAGAAGAAGAAGAAGAAGAAGAAAAACAACAACAACAAGAACAAGAACAAGAACAAGAACAAGAACTATAATATCGAGGAGGGGTAGTATGGCACAGGGGAAGTATCGAGCAGGGGTCGTATCGACAAGGGGAGTATTGAGCAGGGGTAGTATTTAGCAGGGATGGTATTGAACAGGGGTAATATCGAGTGGAGGGAGTATTGAGCAGGAGTACTATTGAGCTGGGGTAGCATGGAACAGGGGCAGTATTGAGCTGGGGTAGCATGGAACAGGGTAGTATTGAGCAGGGGTAGCATGGAACAGGGGTAGTTTGAGCTGGGGTAACATGGGACAGGGGTAGTATTGAGCTGGGGTAGCATGGAACAGGAGTACTATTGAGCTGGGGTAGCATGGAACAGGGGTAGTATTGAGCTGGGGTAGTATGGGACAGGGGCAGTATTGAGCTGGGGTAATATGGGACAGGGGTAGTATTGAGCTGGGGTAGCATGGAACAGGGGTAGTATTGAGCTGGGGTAGTATGGGACAGGGGTAGTATTGAGCTGGGGTAGTATGGGACAGGGGTAGTATTGAGCTGGGGTAGCATGGAACAGGGGTAGTATTGAGCTGGGGTAGTATGGGACAGGGTAGTATTGAGCTGGGGTAGCATGAAACAGGGGTAGTATTGAGCTGGGGTAGTATGGGACAGGGGCAGTATTGAGCTGGGGTAGCATGGAACAGGAGTACTATTGAGCTGGGTGAGCTGGGGTAGCATGGAACAGGGTAGTATTGAGCTGGGGGTAGCATGGGACAGGGGTAGTATTGAGCTGGGGTAGCATGGAACAGGGGTAGTATTATGGGAGCATGGGGGTTAGTGGGGTAGCATGGAACAGGGGTAGTATTGAGCTGGGGTAGCATGGAACAGGGGTAGTATTGAGCTGGGGTAGCATGGAACAGGGGTAGTATTGAGCTGGGGTAGCATGGAACAGGGGTAGTATTGAGCTGGGGTAGCATGGAACAGGGGCAGTATTGAGCTGGGGTAGCATGG
Source organism: Conus canariensis (assembly GCA_033310375.1). Classification (NCBI taxonomy): domain Eukaryota; kingdom Metazoa; phylum Mollusca; class Gastropoda; order Neogastropoda; family Conidae; genus Conus; species Conus canariensis. The sequence goes on along the minus strand of JAMYXO010003409.1, from coordinate 15,727 downwards.
AACAGGGGTAGTATTGAGCTGGGGTAGCATGGGACAGGGGTAGTATTGAGCTGGGGTAACATGGGACAGGGGTAGTATTGAGCTGGGGTAGCATGGGACAGGGGTAGTATTGAGCTGGGGTAACATGGGACAGGGGTAGTATTGAGCTGGGGTAGCATGGGACAGGGGGTAGTATTGAGCTGGGGTAGCATGGCACAGGGGCAGTATTGAGCTGGGGTAGCACGGGACAGGGGCAGTATTGAGCTGGGGTAGACGGGACAGGGGCAGTATTGAGCTGGGGTAACATGGAACAGGGGCAGTATTGAGCTGGGGTAGCATGGGACAGGGGTAGTATTGAGCTGGGGTAGTATTGAGCAAGGGGAGTAGTATTGAGCAAGGGGAGTATTGGCAGGGGGAGTATCGGGAAGGGGGAGTATTGAGAAGGGGTAGTATTGAACTGGGAAGTAATTGAGCAATGTGGAGTAGTAGTTAACAAGGGTAGTGTCAGGAGCAGGGGGAGGGGGAGTATTGAACAGGATGAGTATCGAACAGGGAAGTACTGAACAGGTGTAGTATTAAACAAGGGAAGTATCAAACAGGGGTAGTATCGAGCACAGGGATATTTGAACACGGGTAGTATATGAACAGAGGAAGTATTCAAGGGGGAGAGTGTCGAGACAGGGGGAGTATTGTGCAGGGGAAGCATTGAACAGTGTGAGTATCAACAGTTGGAACACTATCGAACAGGGGAAGTATTAAACAGGGAGGGTGTCAAACAAGGGGACTATTGAGCAGGGGTAGTATTGAAACAGGGGAACATCGAAAAGGAAAATGTTTAACAGGGGGGTATCGAACAAGGGCAGTATCGAACAGGGCAGTATTGAACAAGGGCATATGGAACAAGGGCAGTATTTGAACAAGGGCAGTATGAACAAGGGCAGTATGAAACAAGGGCATATTGAGCAGGGAAATTATCGGGCAGGAAAAGTATCGACAGGGGAGTATGGAGCAGGGACTGTGATTATATAATATAAAATATTATATATATAATATCAATATGGAGCCGAGCTCTTCTTTCTAAAAGTAGAATGAGATATTAACGTGCCTGCAAGATTTTTGGGCGTGCGTTCAACACTGGACGTGATTTCATGTCTGATCGAAGGACTAGGAGATCATTGGAATTGCATACATGCTACCTCATGAAACAAACAAACAAACAACCGCCCCCAAAACAAACAAACAACAACAACAACAACAAACAACAACAAACATCTCTCCCGACCAGGTTGTCATGGGTGGTAAAATTGGGGCCGGAATAGCTCAGTGGTAGAGTGCCGGACTCGTAATCTTGGTGATCCTGGGGTGGTGGGTTCGAATCTCCGCCGGGCCGTTTTGGTACAGGGGGATTTTCCCTCGGAGTTAACATTGATTCTGACTTCATTTCCCATACAGTCCTTCGAATGAGACTATAAACCGAGGTTCCGTGTGTGAACGCACGCATAACATCTTGCACACACGTATAATCCCATCACTAACTTTCGGAAGAGAGGGCCAGTTTGGCCGCTGGTATGGATGACATGTTACACATATAGCATGCACCCTGCGTGAGAAATGGAAAGAATGAAGGAAGTAAGAAAATTGAGTGAGTACACGATATTGAACGATACTGACTGGATGACACTGGAAACGACTGAATGAAGCGCCAGCTAGCAGCTCTTCAGTCTGCACTACCCAAGTAGGCAGCCAGAGAATGTCTATATGCGGACCCTATTCCACCCATCTTATTTTGCACGAAAACCCCCCTTTTCACAAACAAATCTCGTCCATCTCATGCTACTTTTTGCCAAAATTGACACCTTTTTACAATCAAAATTAACATGCAAAAACCTCCAAAATTGACGTAATCGTTATTTTAAAATGGGGGGCTTACGTGCAAAACAAAAAATGGGTGATATAGGGTCCGCATATAGACATTCTCTCCTGATTAATCTTCTATCTCAAGCACTACTAACAAATCAGAACAAACAACCGGCTTTCTGTCTTGGTTAGTTATTTTTACACACACTGAATTTATAGGTCCTTCAACTAATTCTTTAAACCGGCTGTCTTCACCAAATGTGCTTAACTGATAATCGCAAAACCCCGCCTTAATTGATGGTAGTACTCCTAGAACTGTAGATGGATTGCCATCAAATAAATTAGTACTTGTTTTTAACTCCCGTAAATGGACATACAACATCGGGTTAACGAGAAAATCACATGGTTCATTACCTTCAAATTGATAGATGTTTTCTCTTGTACTAAATTTATAAGATCTGCTAGTACTGTGGAAACCCAAGATTCGCGCAAGGCCTTTAGGAAAAGTGTATTCTCTTTTTTCTTCTAGTGGAAAATGCATTGTAATTCTGAGGTTTGCTTCGTTAATTTTTAGCAATATGCCTAATTCGATAAATACTTCTTTTAAAGAACAAAAGCTGTAATAGCCTTCTGGTATTTTTTCATGAGTTATTTGATTACCCTCTTCATTACTAATATTAATCCAGTTATTCTGAGCTTCTTCAGATATATTAAACCACTTAACTTTAAAACCAATTTTTCTAAGAGCAGCCCTACTATTACCGCGCCTATTGTTAATTGGATACTTTAAGAACACACTTGTGTTTTGCTTGGTTATATAAAGGAACATCCTTTTTAAATCCTTTTTAAAAAATCTATTTAAAAATGGAACCTTTTAAATATAATGTAAATGCTACTTACGATGTAGGGGGGGGGGGGGGGGGGTTTATGAGCCCAAATCTTTGGACTTTAGTAGCCTAACCATCGCAGTGGATGAATCATATGGCTTTCTAGTCAGACTTGTAAACCCACTAACTAGATATTTAAATCCTCCAATAAAGAGTGATAGAGCGCCATCAGCATGGTCAACTCATCCCATGGCCTTTTACCAGAATCAGTTAAATTTTGCAGTTTACTGCTCAACCACTGGCTGCGGTGTTTCATATACAAACCATTTAAACCACCCCAACCTCTTAGTAAGGTCAGTATATAACTTTCATGTTTATTATCAGTATAGACGCATACTAACTGAACTACAAGTACGCCTCCCCAACGACAACGCGTTTAATCCATTTCTCAGCCCAATGGACAATAATGCATATGAAAGAATCTGCAACGAATTTAACATTAACCCTTCAAATAACTTTAGACAAAAGTTAGACCGCAATCACGGGTTGGGCACATTGTATTTGTGGGGTCAGCGTAGAGAATATAATTTTGACTACTGGCCTGGCCACACCTCTTTTAAGCCAAACTCCCAAGTTAGATTGGGATCAATAGAACAAAAACACCCCAATGCTTGGGCAACATTTATCTTAGATAAAAGTAAAGGCCTAACAATGCCAGGAGTGCAAAGACTTAATGACTCCATACACACGTACGTTTGGTGTCTATTAGGAGCGCAAGCACAGACCAAGTCTAGCATAGTGGATCAATCTACAGGCTTTGACGCCAGAAAACAATTTCTAGCCAATTTAGAAGATGCTATTAACTCTGCTGTTGATTTGCCTTCCAGCATACAAAGGTACCAAAACGTTCTTTCACATGCTAGGTCAAAGGTTGACTTTGTTGTGGGTCATGGATTATACATGCTGCCTTCTGACCTTAGACTGCAGATTGGCATAATACAGAATTATAATAATGAAATTCTCATAGCCGGAGACGGCCAAAACTTAGGACACAATCAAGGCTTAAACACAAGGCCCGCGCCAGCCATTTTAAAAAAGTATCTAGCCCAGAACCTGCAGAAAGCGACCCACCCCACCAGTTATAAGCAGCCCACAGCCAGAAAGCGACCCACTGCCACCAGTTATAAGCAGCCCAGAAAGCAGTCCACCGCCTGTTGATGTACCTCACCCCGACAGACACACTAGCGAAAAGACGGCCCTTGTTGTGTTTTTAACTTTTACTGGATTAGCCATACTTTATTTCACTAAAAATTAAACCAGCAGCCAGCACTCCTAACGTCCACAGATGGTCGGCCATATAACCAGCCACTTTGCCTATGGTAGACAAAACCCAACTAACAACACTGCCTATTATGCCAGGCAGAGCATCAAGCGCTTTGACAGCTAACTTCTTTAATAGGTTTGCTAGATGATGCAGTTGTTTTCTAATCCAACTTTTGCCGGGCTGAGGCGTTGGAGGCGCTACTGACCCTGTTGGCGCACCGCCAGTTAATGCATAAACCAGTGTAGAGATAGCAAACCCAACAGCCGTCAATATACTAACTATTGTAATTCCCTGCTCTCTGAACAGAATTCTTATTCTTTCTGCTAACGTAGTATTTTCATGAAGGAGTCTGTTTATAGTTTCTCTGATTCTGTTTGTTTGAGACGCTATTTTTTCTCTGTTAGTAGACAGCGCTTCTAACCTGGCCGCTCTTTCTAGCATTAAATCTTGTATTTTCTGCTGTATTCTAGCCTTTTCCTCTCGCCCTAAATTGTTATCATCTGCATCGGCCAGTTTCTTTCTTTCTTCTTCTATCTCTCTATCTAGCTCACCAAGTTTTGCCAAATTGTTTGTTAGTTCACACCTTATAGTCTTTAGAGCAGTATTAAGACCCATGATTTCACGCATAGGCAATGGAGAATCATCAATTGTTTTTAATTGTGTCTCCTCATTAAAACTCGTCTCAATTTCTGCCATTAGTTCATCTGCTGTTCGATTTAATTCTTGAAGAGGTATGTTTTGCATTTCAGATCGTGTTGGCAGCCTTTGCCCAAAGTTCTGTAAAGCACTAACAGCCTCAGGCCTTAGATTGCCAATAAAGTTTAACTGCCTTTGGTCAGAAATAGGGAGCTCTCTAAGAATTGTGCTCCTGCTTAAAAACTGGGTTGGGTCTGGTTTTGTAGTAAGCCGTACAAGCTTTCTGTTACTAGTTCTTACAAACAAATGATTATTTTCATCTGTTAAAAAATTAGAAACATTAAGCGCTTCTGGCTGCTCTCGCCCTATACTGCCATATAACGATTCAATTCTATCTAACAATCGTATTTGGCTAATCCTGCTCCTTGGCCTGCTGCTCCTTCAAGTTCTTCTTGCAATGAAGGACTCGGCTCTCTTTCTTCATCTTCTTCTTCAATAGGATCAACCGCGTCAAAATCTTCATCAGCCATATTTATATATTTATTATTTTTTGTTTTATAAAAAATGAACCCATACGGCTGCGACCTTGATCCATTCAGAAAAGCGAAAGAGCCCCACGGCATAAAAGGCATAAGACAGACTGTGCGGGTTGTAAATAATCCATCAACAATTGAGCCTAATGAAATGTTAACAGTAAGATTTAGTGACCTTGGGCCTGACGATGTTATAATGCCAGGCACTGCCAGGCTGTCATTCAAAATAGATATTGAGTGGGCGGATCCTAATGCTACTGTCGTTGCTAACCTGGGCAGGGCCATCATTAAAAATATGGTAATTAAACTGGAAGGTAGAGAAGTCTTCTCACTGAGTAGCGCAGACATTTTTAATCTCTATTCTGATCTGTGGCTACCCAGAACAGAAAGGAAAGACAAAATCTTTCAGGGAATCCAGAGCCCAAACGGTCTTAAGCACAGGCTTAATGCTGCAGATGCAAAGGAAGACGAGGGAGACCAGGCAATAGCGCGAGCATTTAAGAACAGATTTTGCATCCCTCTAGATTTTGAACTGTTAAAAACCCATCAGCCATATTACCAAGGTGCACTAAGAGACAAACTTACTTACGAACTGTCATTCAATGACAGCGGGTCTGTTATTCTATCAGATGACCCAACAGCTAGATACACTGTCAGCAACATCTCTCTTAATTTTGACGTTGTTACTAACCCCGAACTGGCTAGAACAATCTTAAACCAGTATAAAAGTAGGACGGTTGTTTACTTTGAAAGAGTTTTACACCACAGTCTAGCAATTAAAAACAAGCAAGACACTGTCTGGGAAATAGCTATAAGCAATTCTTTAAGGTCTCTAAAGGGGGTTCTCTTGCTATTTACTGAACCCTCAGCTCCTTTTCAGAGAGAATCTGAGGTGTTTTACAACCCAAAAATTGAGCAGTTGTCTTGCACAGTAGATGGTAAGCCTTTTCAGCTGTATTCAGCCGGACTCTTACCCGACCAACACTTTGATGAAATAAGAAAGTTATTCGCCGGAGGCAGACAGACAAGCCCACAGCCGATCATGTGTGTAAAAAACTTCACCTTCACGATGTAAGACTCGAAGATTATCTAACAGACAAATATGGACTATGGCTGGATTTTAGATCCACGTATGACAACAGACTGCACGGGAGTGGAAGAAGGGTAGGGTCAGATGGCATACTCATACAGATTAATAAGGAAGAGGAGGAGAATGGCCAGATACAAATGCACGTTTTTGTGGTTTATGACGCCCAGCTGAACATTGAAGAAAATAGGCTGAAAGAAATAGCCTATTAAAACAGATGGATAGTTTGAACTTTTTGCCCAAAGACCCGCACTGTTCGCTTATTTGCGGGATTACTGGGTGTGGGAAAACTGTCTTCGTGCTTGATTTGTTACAAACAGTCTACAGGTTTCATTACGAGTACATTGTTATATTCTGCACAACCATTAAGCACAACAAGTCTTACAAAGAAAGGCAGTTTGTTTGGACAGACGAGAATATATTTTTAGTTGATCCTACTGACAAGCTAAGCGACTGTTTAGAACATTACTATAGGCTATTTGAGGGAACCGAAACGCTGTTTATTATTGATGACTGTTCAGCCGAACAAGACATTGTTAAAAAAAGAAGGACTCTGTCTAAGCTAGCCTTTAGCGGAAGACACGCATTAGTTTCTGTTTGGCTCTTAACTCAAAAATACAATGCTGTCTTAAAAGACTTTAGATCGCAGTTAAAATCAGTCATCTTATTCTATACTAAGGACCGGGACAGTTTTGAAGAATGTTTAAGTGAAAACTATATAATCAGGGACAGGGATGAACTAAAAAAAATAAAAGAGCAGCTAGAAAAATCTAAGCACGCTAAACTATGCTTACGGACTGACCCGCCAGTTCAATACGTTTGCTTATTATAGATTGCTCATTATAGATTGTTTATTATAGATTGCTCATTATAAATTGTTTAATAATAAATTGTTTAATAATAAATTGTTTATATTAAAAAGAATGTCTCGAGGACCTGAATCAAAAGCAGAGTTAGCTCCTAAATGCGTTGCAGTAGAGATAAAAGATCTAGCAGATACAACTGACTTTGATCTGATAGGAGTGCCAGGAAATGTTTATGGATTTGAGTACACCGACGAGGGGGTTTACAAACGAATAGAAATTGAAGATAAAAAACGACAGCAATATTCTACCCTGGAAGAGATAAGAAATCTAAGGGCAAACGATTTTGGCAAACACGAATACAAACTTCATAAACGAGAGAATGCTTGGGCGTTGCTTCCTGACATTAACTGGGATTTAAAGTTTGAACTACGAAGCCCCCATGTATACTTTGATAAGAAATACAATTTTAGAAAAGCTTTGAATGAAGGACGCCTTCTTGCTAGCCTAGTCCCAGGATTACAACAGAAAAAGCAGATTGAAATAACCAGGCAGGGCTCTGTATATATGCTGCGGAGAAAGAAATCCTTAGCTGAAGTAGGGGGTGACACCGTCGGCTTAGAGTTTAACCCAAAACTAGAATCACTGCCTAGAAAAATGACGATGCTTTTTCGCTTATTTATTACTCCAAGGGAGTCTGATCCTAGTTTGCCAGAGCATACGTTAATCAGAGGCGTACAAATAAAGTCTGAAAACTTGGACGGGCCTCTCAGGCTTGTTATTGCTATTACTAAAAACGGGGATGAAATAAACACTTCTGTATCTTCTGACAAAGTCACTGTGATGGTTGACAAAGACAAACTAACAGTGCTTGATTTTATTTTTATTAAGTATGTTGATTTTATTGCGTTTTACTCTGTTGATGAAGTGCTGCCAGAAGGGTTAATAAGAAAATATGTACAAGATTAATCTTAATTAAAAAATTAATCTTAATTAAAAATGGATGATCAGGCTCAAAAGTTTAGGTTAGAGCAAATAACTGAACTTCAAGAAGAAATAGAAAGTGACTTGAATAAGTATAGGGTTACTAGAAAGAAATATGCTAAAGTTTTAAATACTCTTTCTTATATAATCACCGGCTCATCAGCTGTAGCGAGCGTAAGTGCTGGGTCTAGCGTTGCTCTTTTAGCTACTGGGGCCGGAGCGCCCGCCTCTTTAGCATTAGGGAGCCTTGGTTTGGGTTTAGGTGCTATGTCTATGATTGTGAGTGCTGTTTTAAAAAAATTAACGCCTAAACTACAAAAGCACACTGCCATTGTGGCCCTAGCATCAGCAAAACTTTGTTCATTAAGACTGAGAATAAGCAAAGCATTGCAGGACGAAAACATTACAGCTGAAGAATTTGAGCATCTTATGGCTGATGGTGAGGATTACAGGCGACAAAAAACTGAACTTCAAAAGGAGTGGAGAAAGACTTTTACTTCGCAACAGGTAGACACTGAGACAATCAAACAGAACATTGAAAAGCAAGCAAACAATCAGTTAAACCCAAAAATAGACTAAAAATAAGATGTGAACTAAAATAAATAAATAAATCATAAGTTTAACAACACAAAAAAAAAAAATCATAAGTTTAACAAAAAAATAAATACTATTTTTTTTAACTAATCGAGCACCGTGTTTGGTGGGACAACTTGCAACTCTTCGCGAACAAACGATCTTTTAGGGGCAGGCTTTTTAGACGCAGAAGAAAGAGTCTCTCTTAAATAATACACGGGAGGGGTTGTTTTCATAATTCTTTCAACTTCATATACGTCTACGCTCCATATGGGGTCTGTGGCTCTAATTCTAACATCGCCCTCTGCCTCTCCTGGCGCATACAAGTATCTTACTTTTAGTCCAAACGGCAAGAGTTTTTGATTACCTTGGATGTCTTCAGTAATGCTAATTTTTTTTAATTTGATCGCGTTCACTGGCTTAAGACCCGTTGCTTTAAATTCTTCATTGTTCATGGCGCGTAAGACTGCTGGCAATCTCCTAACCCATTCTGTGTTGCGCGTCCTGTCCATAAGATCTCTGTGGTATTGATAGATAAACAGACGCTCAGCCAGATTCTTATTAAAGTTTTCTACTAGAGCCTGGGAGCGATGGTTGCCTGGAATCCCTCTCTTAACTGTAACCCGATGTCTTAAAAACAGTTGGTTTACAGCTCCTTTAAACTCTTTCCCATCATCAACCTGGATCAACCTAGGATACTTTAGTGGACCTCGCATGTATATTTGTTGTAAAGCCACAGCCACAGCAGTTGAGCCTTTATCCGTTAAAGGCTCAGCATCTTTATACCTTGAAGCCATATCAACAACTGTAAGAGCATACTTAAACTTTTTTCTTCTAACTTTGTCATGCGGAAGATACAACAAGTCCATCTGGTGGGTGTCATTAGGAACTGAGTTAACAAATCGAGGCCTTATTATTCTTTTTGGGGCAGGCAGATATATTTGCCAGATCGCTTGTTTTGAAAGCCAGTCTTTCGCTTCTGATTCAGACACCCTAGCAGCTTTACTCAGTTTATCAATAGTGGCCTTTCCTTTCCAATACCCTCCAGGAGAATAATATATTTTGTACTTCGTATCGTCCATAAGAGACTGTTTTTATTACATTTTTAACTATTGTTTTTAGATTGAATATGCAAGAAGAAAGATTGCCCCCATAGCACCTATAATAAAGCCTATTTCTACCATTTTCTGATCCTCAGATGGTTCATAAAAGTCAGACAGTTCTGGCGGTGCCGATGTTAGAAACTTCTTTCCTGTCACTAAGTAATATTCATTCATTGCTTCATCAACGTCTGTAAATGTGTGTTCTGCATGTCCCTGTTCTCTTAACTTTTTATTAATAAAGTCTAAGTGAGCAATCCTCCTTTTCTCGTAAGCGTCTCTTGCCTTAGCTAAATCTTCCATTGCCTTGTTATGGCGTTCTCTCTCTTCATCAGACCGCAATTTACTAAACATATAATTACTGCCGGAGAAAGCCAATGCATTAACAATAGCCCCACCCACCATCAGAACTATTCCAGACATCTTTTTTATAAATGAATGAATCTTTTTTTTATAAATCAATATTTTTTAGAATGAATATTTTTTATAAATCAATCTGCCTAAATGCATTAATCTTTCTATGCATTGATGTTTTCTGGGATAATCCCCTGCGTAACAAGAAAGTCTTTTGAGGCAATCCCCGCCGTTATTACAGCTATAACCTTAACAACATCCTCAATGTCTAACCTTCCTAGATCAGCTGGCCTCATTTTAAACATGTTTTTTGCTAACATGCTATATCCTATACTAAGGCCGCCGATTACAGCAGAGTGGTAAATCGTATTGATGATCTTTGCAGTGCTCATGTTTTTTATTAACTAAAAAAATAATTAAAATAATCATAATATGAAAGACTGTCTATGTGCTTTTTAATCAGATAATCTTTTGTTGCCAGAGCTAAAAATAAGGTTGTAACTAGTTTCGGCGAATCTTCTATCTTTCCTATGTTGGGCGGTTTTATTCTTAACAAACATTTTGCTAGGGTTGAATAAACTATAACACCAACAATAGGCACTGCATAATTAACCAGCGTTATACTCATGGTTTTATTTTTTTATTTATTTAATTTTTAGATTTAAAAATGACGGCCAAACACAGCGAATCTGATCTAATGATTTTAGTAGAAAATTGTAATGAACTATTTGACGAAACGATGAAAGTGTTAAACATTGATTTTAGTAAATCTGGGTTTGAGAATGATGTAAACAATTTAATAAAAAATCATAGTGAACTATTTGACGAAGCAATCAAAGAGTTAAACATTGACTGTAGTGATTCAGAAAAAGCTAAAGTATTGGCAGGCGTTCTTGTCAGATTAGGGTGTCTTGAAGTATTGCAACGCTTGGGCGAAGAATAAAAGCGCGTTTACTTACTTTTACTTACATTTATTTTTTTAATTTACGTAAATATTGTGGGTTAAAAATGAACCCACAAGTAAATCCGAGGTTGAAAAACTATATACGTGGGAGGAGATATTTGACGGTAATGAACAATTAAGCGATACGTTCATTGAATTAGACATAGACACGGTCATAGACATGGACATTATTAACCCTACAAACGTTCAGAAAAGTGTAACACATGCTATTTCTAAAATTCCAGAGTCTCTTCAAATTAACCCGCCAGTAAAAGTCATGTTGGCTGTTCTAATTAATTATATAACCCCCAATGATAGTAGTATGCAAGTCTGGGTTTCAACTATACAGAAAAAAGTGATCAGCTATCACGTCTTTACACCTGACTGGGATGATTACATGCTTACACAGTTTAACCATGCGATTGAAGAAGCGAAACAGCGCGGCTCCTGTTGGTCTGAAGGAACAGTCCTTGAAATCAAATTAAAACAAACAAAGTTCTATGATATAGTCGGCAATTCTTACATCCTTCTCCCGAGAGAGTTAGTTCTTAAACGAGCAGTCCTAAACATACATAATTCAGATAACTTATGTTTCATGTGGTGTGTTTTGGCGCATTTACACCCTGTTAAAAAGCACCCAGACAGAGTTTCCAATTACAGGCAGTATAAAGATAGCCTGAACTTTGACAACATAACCTTTCCAGTAAGCATAGAAAGTATCGACCAGTTTGAAGAGCAAAACAAACCAATAACCGTAAACGTATACACATGGTCTGTAGTAGACAATTTACAGCCTATAAGAGTCTCCCCCAATGCTCCCCCTTTAGGCAAATCATTTGACAGTCATGTAGACTTGATTCTGTTTACAGACGGTTCCAAGAGCCATTATGTATTAATTAGAACAATGAGCAGACTGTTAGAATATACATCAAAGCATAAATCTAAACAAGAGCTTTGTAGAAGGTGTTTGGTTAGAATTCCATCTATACAGGCAGCTGACAAACATAAGAAACATTGTAAAAGTTTTGAAGACTGTAAAACCGAAATTATTGCGCCCCCGCCGGGGTCTAGAGTCAGGTTTAAGAATGTACGAAAAATGCAAATGAGTCCATACGTAGTTTATGCTGACTTTGAAGCAATCTTGCCACAGTACTACGGTCCACAAGAACGGACACAACAAAAAACAACCTTATTGTCCCGTCATCAGATCTGTTCTTATGCATTTGTTGCTGTTAGGTCAGATGGCGGACACACACAGCCGGAGATTTACATAGGCCCCAACGCAGCCGGTCGATTTTTGGAGCAGATGAAACATCTTCGCAATCAATTCTCTAATCAGCTGAACCTTTCAGGCATTAAGATGACCCCCGAAGATGAAGAACGTTATAAATCAGCTACCCACTGCTGGATATGCAACAGAGAATTATCAGGCGATGCTGTAAGGGACCATGATCAATTACTGGAAAATTCAGAGGGGCAGCGCATAATAGCTGCAATCTTCAACTTAAGGTTGACCCAAGACATGGAAACTGCCAATCTTCTTTCATAACTTGCGGGGCTATGATTCTCACTTTATCATGCAAGCAGTAACTTCTAAATATAAGAGGGTTAGCTGTATTGCACAGTCATCAGAAAAGTACATGACCTTTACTCTTGACTGTTTATCCTTCTATGACTCTGCCCAGCATCTGATGGGGAGCTTAGACAAATTAGCAGAATCTCTACAAGACTATCCAATCACTAAAAAATATTTCGACCCATCTTTAGTCCGTAAAGGCGTCTATCCTTATGAATACATGGACTCGTGGGAGAGGTTTGACGAGCCGGCGCTGCCACATAAAGACGATTTTTACAGCCGTCTTAGAAGAAAGGACATATCTGACGCCGATTATGAATACGCACAGAAAGCCTGGACAGAATTGCACTGCAAAACGATAGGCGATGATCACGATCAATATTTATTGGCCGACGTGTGTTTATTAGCTGACGTCTTTCAGAATTACAGATCCACTTGCATGAAACACTACGGTCTGGATTCGTCACAGTACATCTCTTCCCCGGGGTTGTCTTGGGATGCATTCTTGAAGTATACAAACATTCAGATTGACTTAATCTCTGATCTAGATACACTCCAAATGATTGAGGGCGGGCTGAGGGGAGGCATTAGCATGGCCTGTCATCCTTACCGCAGAGCCAACAACAAGTATTTAGACGATTATGACCCCACCAAGCCATCCAACTATCTAATGTACTTAGATGCCAACAATCTGTATGGGTGGGCCTATGAGCCAGGCACTGCCATTAAGAAACTTTGAAATGATAAACGGGCCTCATGAGGTTACTGCCGTGTTGAGTATGCTATCACAGCTTACACCCGATAATCCAATAGGACTAATCTTAGAGGTAGACTTAGATTATCCCGCAGAGTTGCATGACCTTCATAACGATTTCCCTTAGCCGCAGAAAGATTAAAGATGAGTCCACAGAACCGCCTAAACTCGTGCCTAACCTCTTTAACAAAAACTAAATATGTCTGTCATTATCGGCTGTTACAGTTTTACTTAAGGCACGGGTTGAAACTTACTGCCGTTCACAGAATAATTACCTTTGACCAAGGGCCTTTCATGAGACCATACATCACGAAGAACACCGATCTTAGAACTAAGGCCACTGATGCCTCAGAAAAAGACTTTTTTAAGTTGATGAACAACAGTTGTTTTGGCAAAACCATGGAGAACGTACACAATCGTAAAGATGTAAGATTAGTTACAAACAAAAAAACAAGCAATTAAGCTGACCTCTAAACCTAACTATCAAGACTTTAGAATATTTAGCGACAGCCTGGTTGGCATTATGATGAAGAAACTGAGTGTGAAGGTGGACAAGCCGGTGTTTATCGGATTCGCCGTGCTAGAGTTGTCAAAGTTATTAATGCTTGAATTTCTATACGACTACTTTAAGCCGCTGTACCCAGAATCAAATGTCCTTTACACAGACACTGATAGTTTTATTCTGGACATCCCAACTGAAGACTTTTACAAAGACATGGAAATAGAAGTAGCTAAAGGAGCTGATGGGTGGTACGACACATGCGACTATCCAAAAGATTCGCCGTTACATTCAACTGTGAACAAGAAAGTGATTGGAAAGATGAAGGATGAATTTAATGGGACAGTGATACAAGAATATGTTGGCTTACGGGCAAAGATGTATAGCGTTGCTACCCAGACTTCTGTAACAAAGAAAGCTAAGGGCATAGATAAAGAAGTTGTAAAAAAAGAAATAAGTCACAACAACTACAAGCAGGCTCTCTTTGAACGCGAAGTATTTTATCACACAAATGTTAATCTGCGCTCTACTCTTCATCAAGTAAACACAACTGCTGTTAATAAGAAGTCACTAGTTTCTAACAATAACAAGCGAACTTACGTTAGCCCCGAGTTTTCATACGCTATAGGCCCCCGGAGAACTGACTTGTCCGACTTAACTTAAGATCTTAACTAGTACTTAACTTAAGATCTTAACTAGTACTTAAACTTAAGATCTTAACTAGTACTTAACTTAAGATCTTAACTAGTACTTAACTTAAGATCTTAACTAGTACTTAACATGACTGCACTTAACTTGCACTTAACTTGTTATAACTGACTTAACCAGTACTTAGCTTGTACTTAGCTTGTACTTAACAACACATTTAAAAAGCTAATTTATTAAAAATGGGTCTACAGCAGGAGGTTGTACTTTTTTTTGCAGAAGCTGGTTCTTTTACTGTTTTTGTGGGGGTTTGTAACTTTGTTGCTTAGTATGGCTTTAGGCGCTTGTATGCTAAAAGCCCTCCACCAACAACAATACCCCCAGTACATAATAATACATCTTATAGTTTGATTGTGTTGTTGTTGGTGGCGGTGCTGGTGCTGGTGCTGTTGTTGTATTACTATCTAATAATTTTTGTTTTGCTGCTTGGTTTGCTTTTTGCAGTCTGTTCCATTCAGCTAGTTTACGACCGGCCTCAACACGGCCAGAATTTTTAGACTTAGTAACACTACTCACCTGCGGGACACTCAGTTGTGGATTCACTTGTGGGGCACTCGCCTGTAAATCCACTTGTGGGGCATTCTGCTCCTGTGGAGTCTTCTTCTCCTGCTCGCTCATTTTTTTTAGTCTGATTAAAATTAATATGATTAAAATTAATATGATTAAAATTAATATGATTGAAAGTAATTAATCCCATGATAAATGGACATAGCAACGTCCCAAATCTATAATACATGTCACATGCAAGAGATTCTAGGGACTTGGTTAAAACCGGATCTTGTGTTAAGTCATATTTTAAATCTTCTTCTGAATCAATCGGCGCTATCTTGCCTACTAACTTAGCATATAAAACTAATCATTGTCTGTCCCACCGATCTAACCATTTTTGATCCTAGCTGTGCTTCGTACCTAGCGTAATACTTCTCAACGTCTGATGTAGACAATTGCTGAATCTGTTCAATACTTAGTTCAACGCCTAAATACTGCCTGGTTTTCCCACAACGCAGCCAGCGAGTATAATCTTTCTTTATGACAGAGGTCTGCTGCCTCCTCACACTTTAATAGCTCGTCGCAATCCATTTTTTAAAAGCAATAAAAAAATAATTGTAAATTCAGCTGTTATTTATTATTCATAGTCTTTTACTAATCTTAAAAACTGTTTAGGTTTAAAGGTAACAGTTACTCCTTCAGGG
>JAMYXO010003408.1:10000-12500 GCA_033310375.1 Conus canariensis | reverse complement strand
CTGCCTCCGCTCATTTAAATACCGTCTTAGTCGGAAATCACTCGAAATAATGTATAAGTCATTTATTTTGCCCCATTTCGATTTTTCGGATGTCGTGTGGGATAATTGTACAAACAAACAAGCTGAAGATTTAGAAAATGTGCATCTGGATGCGATTAGAACTATAGTCGGCTCAGTCCGAGGGACTAGCCACCAAAAATTATACAAGGAATCCGGTTTTACATCATTAAAAGAGAGACGACGACGTCATAAAATCATTCTGTACTACAAAATTGTCAACGGTATTGTTCCGATTTATCTGTCTAATCGACTTCCCCATCTTATATCCTCTGTAAACCCTTATCACCTCAGGCGCCCCCTGGAGAGGCAGATGCCAAAGTGTAGACTAGATATGTACAAATCTTCCTTCTTTCCTTCATCTACTGCTCTTTGGAATGACCTCCCTGACAATATTAAAGTATCTAATTCTCTTAGTTTTCTCAAGCGTTTCCTCAGCAGTACCGATAGTATCGTGCCTAGATGTTACTACTTATCTGATAGGACGTCAGAAATAATTTTGTGTAAGTTGAGATTGGAAATGAGTGACTTAAACCACGATCTTTTCAAACGACATCTTAGAAACAACCCTTCATGTGACTGTGGCACGGCAGTTGAAGATGCAGCCCACTTCTTGATTAATTGTCCACTCCATCAACAGACCCGTGCTCTGACAATAGAAACTCTACACGACACAGCAAAACGCGATATCTCAACATTACTGACTGGTAACCTTGACTTGGATGTGGACGCAAATACAGAGATACTTACGATGGTTGGAAATTTTATTAAGCTATCTAATAGGTTTGCACTTAACTAAACTTATTCGGCTTACCACATTTACCTTCCCGGTCTTCTACCTGGTATTGAACACTTTTGATTGAAATGGCATGGCGTGGTTCGGGCGTGGAGTGGGTTATTTTATTATTGTGTTGTAGTTTGAGTGTATTCTTGTGTGTTAAACGACTTTTCGTTTGTTCGCTTGTCTTTGTTGTTGTTTTGTTTTTGTTTGTGTCTGTTGATTTTCCTCCTTTCCAATTCCATTTGGATAATTTCCTGACGCAGCCACTCCAATGTACATTTTCTTTGAAAGAGTACGGTTTATAAGCCTATGCTTGTTGTACTCCATGATTTGATGAATATTGCTGCAAAACTGTTTTCGAACAAATAAAATCTGTTTAAACCATAGGTGATGGGTGCTAGGTGATGGGTGATGGGTGATAGGTGATCGGTGATAGGTGATAGGTGATGGGTGATAGGTGATAGGTGATGGGTGATGGGTGATAGGTGATGGGTGATTGGTGATCGGTGATGGGTGATCGGTGATGGGTGATAGGTGATTGGTGCTAAGTGATAGGTGATGGGTGATAGGTGCTAAGTGATAGGTGCTAAGTGATAGGTGATGGGTGATGGGTGATGGGTGACAGATGATGGGTGATAGGTGATAGGCAATGGGTGATAGGTGATCGGTGATGGGTGATAGGTGATGGGTGCTAGGTGATGGGTGATAGGTGATGGGTGATGGATGATTGGTGATGGGTGCTAAGTGATAGGTGATGGGTGATGGGTGATAGGTGATGGGTGATAGGTGATGGGTGATAGGTAATGGGTGACAGGTGATGGGTGATAGGTGATGGGTGATCGGTGATAGGTGATGGGTGATAGGTGATCGGTATGGGTGATAGGTGATCGGTATGGGTGATAGGTGATGGGTGATGGGTGATGGGTGATCGGTGATGGGTGATCGGTGATGGGTGATAGGTGATGGGTGATGGGTGATGGGTGATAGGTGCTAGGTGATGGGTGATCGGTGATGGGTGATAGGTGATGGGTGATAGGTGATGGGTGATAGGTGATGGGTGATCGGTGATGGGTGATAGGTGATGGGTGATAGGTGACGGGTGATAGGTGATGGGTGCTAGGTGCTAGGTGTCGGGTGATAGGTGACGCGTGGTGGGTGATAGGTGACGCGTGGTGGGTGATAGGTGATGGGTGATAGGTGATGGGTGATAGGTGACGGGTGACGGGTGATGGGTAATAGGTGATGGGTGATAGGTGATAGGTGATGGGTGCTAGGTGAGGGTGCCAAGTGCTAGGTGATGGGTGATGGGTACTGGGTACTAGGTGCTAGTTGCTATGTGAATGGTGATAGGTGATAGATGATGGGTGAGATGTATGGAATGGAAGTTCCTTTGTCTAATTTCCTTGTGTAGGAATCCATCTGAACCGTCTGCTGTCCCTTCCAGACATTAAAGGGTTAATAAAAGAACAAAAAAGCATAAAATTACCTTAGAGGTGAAAAGGAGGTGAAGTGTCTTCCATTAAACCAAGAACGCCAGTACGTTTTTCTTCAACACTTTTTTTTTTCTCAGCGCGAAAGGTTTTCTTAGACACACTAGATCACCTCCCCATAATTAATGCGTGAAAAGCAATTAACGAATTAGCATGGAGTCATTCGGGTCGG
>JAMYXO010003407.1:0-20267 GCA_033310375.1 Conus canariensis | reverse complement strand
CCTGTGTGGCTCTGACCCCCTTTACTGTTGGAGGTGGAGAAGGCATTGGGGGTACAGGCTGTGACCTGAGCAATGACCCTCTGCTACACAGGATTTTCTCTGATAGTTGATTGTTATGGGCTCCAGACTGATGTGGTCTGGCAGTATCACATGTCATTGGGCAGAGGTGGGACGATCCACATCTGGGGGTGGGAATGCACCCTGCCCCCGAACTAGTACATAGCGCAGGTTATGCACGGTACACCTTGTTGGTTTCTTGGTCTCTGGATATCTGAAACTCATTCTAACGTATCTGTGTGGCCCAGGAGTTCCATTGAATCACCAGCATACTCTACGTTTTTTGCAATGGTGTACCCTGGGGATTGAAACAGACGGCGTTTAAGCGTGTCCATTTTGAGTTGAAAGGTTGCCATGCAACAGTGTGTGTGTGTGTGTGTGTGTGTGTGTGTGTGTGTGTGTGTGTGTGTGTGTGTGTGTGTGTAACTTTGTTATGGGTTCCAGGGCACTCCAGTTTACGTGGCAATGACTTAGCTGACTTTTATGCAAAGGAAGCTGCCAGAAATAAATCTGATGTTTTGAATTGTGATATCCTTCTTTCTTCATCTGAAGCTATCCACATTCTGACAAGTTCAGTCTGGAACATAAGACAGAATCAGTACCTTGAAGATTCAGCTCGGAAGCACAGATGGGATATGACTAAAGCAACAAGCAAAGGTTGTAATCCTCCAGGGCCAATCCCAAATCGTAACCTTGTACATAGGCTACGGGTTAATGGTTGGTTAGGTAGGTATTTAAAACCGGCACCTGCTTGTGCATGTGGTCAGACTCTCGATATCCCTCATTTTTTGGTTTGACTGTACTAGTACAAAAAAATCACTTTCACCCTCTTCATGATAAGATGAAGTCCTTCAAGCTTCCGCTGACTATGTCTAGTGTTTTCAATCCCAGTTATGAGAACGGTTGGAGTCTGGCAATGTTGGCTGTTTATCCTATTAAATCTCATCCACTTGAAAGATATTTTTAACTCTTCTACCGCCCACCCCCTCCTCACTGCCTCCCCCCTAACAGTTTTTTTTTCCGATTCACGAATTTTTAAAATGTTAAAATCTTATTCTAGGCATATACTATATCAGTATGGTTCGGCGTCTAATTTGCACGTAGAGCAAGGCTTTTTCATCCCCCCCCCCCACCCACTCTCTTTCTCCCTCTTCTCCCCTTCCCCAATCCATATACACCCATAAGCTTTTCGACTCTAACGAGTAATATGTCAGCCAGTTCCATACTTTGATGATCCTTGACTACCATGTATTGGATATACATGTGGTCACACAGAATTGGTGTTTCTGAATACCAGTATATATGGGCTCTTAGTGTGTGTGTGTGTGTGTGTGTGTGTGTGTGTGTGTGTGTGTGTGTGTGTGTGTGTGTGTGTGTTTGTGTGTGTGTGCGTGCGTGCGTGCGTGCGTGCGTGCGTGGTGTGTGTGTGTGTGTGTGTGTGTGTGTGTGTGTGTGTGTGTGTGTGTGTGTGTGTGTGTGTGCTTATGTTTGTGTATGTAGAAATTATTTCGTCTATAGGCTTATTGCTTTGATGTTTGGACGAACGAACGAACGAAGTTTAATGATGTTAGGCTGTAAAGCCCATTAAGCAAATCGACGCGATGTACAACAACAAAACGCGACTCAATTTCGATTTCATTAACATGGAAACCACAGCAATGCCTTTTCTTTCACTTTACATGACGAAATCGAGAAAGAGAAAATGTCACTGGTATTCACTGTCAGTTCTGTAGACGACGGTCACCCCAGGTAAAACTGGATCAGTCCGTGGACAGCGTGCAGCCGCCATAGAGCACATGCTTGGGTCTCTGCATGCTTCGTGTTGCCGATGCGTCTTCCTTTCCAAAGGCAGGCCAATTTAACACATTCCTCTGATGACATGTGTCTTTCTTCCTGCTTGTCAAACCAGAATAAGCAATCGTCTTCCAAACACGGATCGCAGGAATATTCTAGAACGACGTCGTCTGATTCACACAGCAGCACACCCACATCATCCGTTTGATGGAACACGACCTTCCGAAATCCTTGATTTCTGTGCGGATCTCGGAATCGTCTCTGCACCTGTCGCTCTGTCAGAGTAACGACATAATCCTGAACCATTCCCGTGTCAAAAACCAGCGACAATGTTGTCTATAGCTTGCTCCAGACTTGTGTCGATGTCCGACGGGTGGATTTCTGGGCCCCTGCTGTGAAACTCCGACAGATCGGAATGCAAACACCGAAGCGTAACCTGAATATGCGACGTGTCATCATCATCTTGAATCGGCTTGATGTGTTCCTCCTGTGCTGTGTACTGTGTTCATCCAATTCGGTGTTAGGTACGGCCAGTTCATTCGCGGCACAAGTGGTACCGAGACCAGCACCAACCTGTTCATGTCGTCTGTTCTGCTGCTTCGATCTCTCTTGATCCCGTCGCATCTGGCTGGGGGGAGGGGGGGGGGGGGGGGCTGGGGGCTTCTTCCCTTCCTGTAGTAATGAACTTGCGTTCTCCGGTTCAGCACAGGATCTGCCATTGTTGTTGACACTGGGCTGACCGGCTTCAGTCGCAGAGCGACCACTGTGTTGCTGCCTTCTCCAGTAATTTTCCAGCTTGAAACACAGTTTACAGTCAGCAGGGTGTTTAGCGTTGACTCCGCAGTCGCTGGAAGTCCAGTAACTGGCATTGTCACAGGAAAATAGAAAACAACTGCCGCAGCTGAAATTAATAGCGCCCTGTCGCTTCGTGTCAAATCTCGTGACCCCCCTTTGATGTTTGAAGAGGGAGAGAGAGATGGTGGCAAAGGTGCAAAGGGGTACAAGATTGTATATAATGGGCAGAATTCTTTTTTTATCAATTTTTTTTCTGTGTGTGTGTGTGTGCGTGTGTGTGTGTGTGTGTGTGTGTGTGTGTGTGTGAGAGAGAGAGAGAGAGAGAGAGAGAGAGAGAGAGAGAGAGAGAGAGCGTGGGTGTGCATGTGCGTGCGCGCGGATATGTGTGCGTGTAAGCGCGTGTTTGTGAGAGTGAATGCATGTGTGTACGAGTGCTCGAGTGTGAGTGTGTATGCGTGTGTGTGTGGGCGTGTGTATGTCTATGTGCGTGAGTGTGTAAGTTTGAGTGTATGTGAGGGTATGGGTGTGTGTTCGTATTGAGATGTGTGTATCTGTGTATTTATGTAAGTGCATGTGTTTGTGCGTGTGCGTGTGTGTGTGTGCGCGCGCACGCGCGCGCGTATGTGTGTGTGTATGTGCGTGAGTACGCACGCGTGCGCGCGCGTGCGTGAGTGTGTGTGTGTGTACGTATTTTTGTGTGTTAATTATGCTTCTTTTGCTTTGAATGAAAAACGTTGATATTCTGTTCATAATGTTTTCTTAAATGTCAGTACAACCTTGAGTTAATCTGACAATAAATTGGTTTCAGTCACTCATGTGTGTGCGTGCGTGCGTGTGTGTGTGTGTGTGTGTGAATCAAATATCAATCACAGACCGACCAAATTCACAAATGTGAAATTTTAACTCCTTCGATCAGAATTTCTAGTTCATTCCCTTGGCAATACAAAATGTTGATATAGTTTATTGAATAGATTCTCTTTCCTTTTGCTGCGCGCATTTATCAAGAGATTATTGCTGTTCATTCTTCGATTCAAATGAATTTTTGAGCGTCATTATATTACATTCAGACATAATTCACGCAAGCAGATCTAGTCACAATCGGCGCCATCGTCAAAGAGAATTGACTGTCGTTCTTCGTTTCGATTGTCCCAAATGTTGTTAATCTTGCCTGAAGAAGAAGGCCAAGAAGTCTCAAAACGCGTCGTGTTTGTTGTCTTTTGTTCCCTACTTTTTCTTGTCCACGTACGAACAGTTCTTTCCTGTTAGTTGTGTCAGTTTGCACTGCAGTTTCACACTGTCATTCATTTTTTCCTCCTTTTTTGCGCGCTTTCTGTCAGCAAAGATTGCACAAACACTACAGGGTTCATTTTAACCACACGTAGTAAAAGGGTGAAATATGTGGCCCAGCGACAATGCCACTAATGCTTGGAGTTGATCTAACGGGAATGCATGATCAGTCAGCGAACTCATTACAATTGAAAACACTTTCTATCGAAAAAAAAATGTTGAACATTTTCAAACAGGAGAAGCAGTTTGTTTTTTTTTTCCATTCATAACTTCAAATTCCTTCCATTGCTGTATAAAGTAGTGTTTCTACACGTGAACTGAATTAAAGGGAAGAGAATATAGATTCTTGCCAGTACCTTTTTTTTCCTAAATTTGTTGTTGTTGCTATTTTGCTGTTTTAAACATCAGGGCAGCTTCAAATCACACTGTGGATGAGAGTCCTGCAGATATGAGTTGGGCCACAGAAAGGGAAATAACTACAAAAGAATTATAGTGGTACGCTCCAACGTACTGACAGGCACAAATATACGCAGCTACGTACGCATGCATGCACACACACACACACACACACGCACACACACGCACGCACACACACACACACACACACACACACACACACACACACACACCACGCACGCACGCACGCACGCACGCACGCACGCACACACACACACACACACGCCTGTTTTGAATAAACAGACTGGGGCGTTTCTGGACGATGAGAGCCCACTAGACAAGACAACTGACGTGATCTCCAGCTACACCAACTGTTGCGTGGGCATGGTACTACAGACAATGGAGATCAAGCTGTACCCAACTCCAAGCCCTGGATCACCAAGGACCTGAAAGAGCTGCTGAAAGAGAGACAGTCAGCTCTGAAAGAAAAGGACACCAGGAATATGCAACTCACCCAGAAGAAATCGACAAGAGGATCAGGGAGGAGAAGTACTCTGCAAAACTCGAAGACAACTTCAGGCAAGGTGACTCCAGGAAATGCTGGCAGAACATCTCTGCCATAAAAGGGTACAGGCCCAAGAAAGCTGAACTGAGAGCAGATGATGAGAGGAGATTGGCCAATGTACTGAATGTGTTCTACACACGTTTTGACCAGCGGGACTTCAGCCTTGAGCAGCAGCGGGCCATGGACACGGTGCCCCAGCTCCTTGGATCCCCAGTGACCATCAGTGAAGAGGAAGTCCGCAGACTGTTCAGGAAGCTGAATGTCAGAAGTGCCCCTGGTCCGGATAGCATCAGCTGTAGGACTATGAAAACCTGCAGCAACTCCTTGGCCCATGTTTTCAAAGAGCTGTTCCAGCAATAATTTCAGGAAGGCCATATTTCGCGATTATGGAGGTCATCTACAATCATTCCTGTGCCAAAGAAGAAAGTGGTCAGTCAGCTCAACGACTACAGACCAGTGGCGCTAACGTCACTCCCCATGAAATGTGCTGAGAAAATTGTCCTCAAGCATCTCAGGGGAGAGACCGAAGACCATCAAAATCCACTGCGGTTCGCCTACACCAGAGGTAGTAGCACAGAAGATGCCATCCTGACAATGCTGCACCACCTCCACCAGCACCTTGATAGGTTAGGAACGTTCGCCAGAGTTCTGTCTGTGGACTTTTCAAGTGCCTTCAACACCATTCAGCCTCTTCTCCTCGTCGGGAAACTACTGGCCATGGCTGTTAACCCAGATATCATCAAATGGATCTTCAGCTTCCTGACTGACAGACCACAGCAAGTCGTAGTTGGCCGGGTTGTCTCCGATGTCCTGTTGACCAATGCAGGAGCCCCACAGGGATGTGTTCTGTCGCCTGCCCTATTCACCATCTACACAGCTGACTGTCGCACCAGGGAGGCATGCAATCTGCAAATCAAGTTCGCAGATGACACGTCACTTACAGGGCTGATGCACGATTCTGATGAAACCAAGTACCGAGAGGCAGTCGCAAAGTTGGTGGACTGGTGCGACAGGAACTTCCTTCAGCTCAATGTCACCAAGACAGAGGAGATGGTCATCGACTTCTGCAGGAACCCAAACAGCACCCACCCACTTGTCATCAAGGAAGAGGAAGTGCGCATTTTGGGCACCTACAATTACTTCGGCACAGTCACTGACAAGTTGGAGTGGACCCCTAACATCGACATGTGCTGCAAGAAGGCCAACCAGCGTCTTTTCTTTCTGCGGAAGCTCCCACAGTTCAGGGTCAACAGCCCCATCCTGAACTTGTTCTACAAGTCGGTGATCCAGTCCATCCTCCTCTACAACCATCTGTGCTTCCAGTCGTAACGCTGGTCGACTGCTGTCCATGAGATGCAGGACATCCAAATATAAACATTATTTCCTGCCATCAGCAATCAGAACCCTGAACGAGGCTTGCAGGCGGAACTGAAAATCGATGCCCTTGCTGGCAGATACAGTAAAACAGTAATCATCCTGACCGCTCCCCCTCTCCTCACTCCAGCCAGTCCATCTTTAAGGTACCCTCCTCAACCCATTCCCCCGTCTCCATCCCCATCTACCCCCCTCCCCCTTCCCACTGCACCCTCCCCCTCCCCTCCCCACTCCTTCCAATCAATACTGTACTGATCTCAGGATTATAATGTTGGTGTAATGATGATGATGATTGCAGTGATTATGATAATGAAAGTAACTGAATTTTGAAACCCACACACACTTAAAACAGACTCATGATAGACATTCAAGCACATGCAGATATACTGACATGCAAAGGCACCCACATTTATGCACTCTTATGCATTCTTGCTTACACGCACACACAACACATACACAGAGAGTGACACTCACGCGCTTATGCACTGATGCATGCACATCCACACGCACACACATGCATGTGTACGCACGCAGGCACACTTACACCGCACATCCACACACATGCTCACACAGATGCGCACACTCTTGGGGGGAAGGAGATTCAAAATTGTGGAGACACTCAGCTTCTAATTTTTCTCTGGCAAAAGTTGTCGCATCAGAAGGATGAAGACAAGAAGTGGATATACGCGATCAGCTACAAGTCTGACCAGTGTGACTGCACGAAATGTTAGGGCAGCTGGACGAGCACTGACAACATCTGCAGCGAGTAGGGGAGTCCGGACCGAACAATCTGCACCATCAACTGACCAACGTACCGCCAAGACTTCAGACGCAATATTTCCGATCAGCGATCAACACTACGTTACCAGCTCAGAGACGCCCGATTCTGTAAAAAGTGCAGATCCAGATTTGAAGCAAGTGATTTTGACCATTTGCGATCGGGTATCATCCTTGGAAAAGACTGTGCTTCAATATCAAGAGTCAGTGCAGAACGCCAAAATAGAGCACCGTTCTACTGTAACCCAGTCAACACAGACTGAAGATGGAAGTACAATAGTTCTTTCGCGGAGGTAGCTAGAACGCCTCCACCACCTGGTGCAACGCAACCATATGCACAGGCGGATCCGAAGAAGAAAGGTAGGCCAATTCGGATGACGCAAATCGCAAAAAGTCGTACTCGGCGTATTCCAAGAAGAACAAGAAAGAAAGAGAGGAATCAGATCTACCAAAAGTGCTCATTCTGCATGACTCTGTGCTGAATCACGTACAGCTAAACAGACTAGGTAAATCCTATGATTTCAAAGCCTGCAAAGAAAGAACCTACACTCTGTCAGACACCCAAAACACACTGAAAACTGCCTGCTCTTCTCTTGACAAGCCATATGCTGTTGTTATCCACTGTGGAATCAATGATCTTAAAGCCAAAGACGCCAAAGAAGCATGCAATAACCTTACCTCTGCTGTGAAAGGCATGGCCAAAAGACACCCTACAATAACGTTTGTTGTTAGTAACTCCAGCGCCGTAAAAGATTCCAGTCTAGAAGTGAAGAGGCAGCTGTACAACGCAATGGTCACTTCATAGCTACAAGAAGTGCCCAACATCTCCTTCGTCAGGAATGACAACATCAAGCGGTACAACCTGAGGGACGCCATCCACCCAAACTCCAGAGGGACCAGCATCCTCGCCAGTGACATCAGGTGTCATCTTCGTAACCTCCTCTGGGAAACACCGAGGAAGCCATCACGCTCTGCAAGGTTCTACCACCCCCATACCTACTCCGAACCTTCACATCGTGACTGGTTCAATCCTCACCTTGCCCTGAGCGACTGGGACCTTTTCTCCTGACGTCAATTTTTGTTCCACCTGCAAACTTAGGACTGCTGAGTAATCCACGTTCACTTCGCCAATAATGACTGTTCAACATCGTAATTCAGAATATTGTAGATTCTGTTAATCAGTTATAGACGAGTGAAATATTTTAAGTAACCCTTGTATGCCTATATAGGACTAATCGTTTGTTTTTATTTTTGTCATATTTTCTGACAAGCTAACGTAGGCGTATTGTTTTAGCATTGTTGTGACAATCTTTGTGTTATTAGAGCGTGTTTAAGATTTCCTTTCATTATATTTTTGTTTTAATTTACTTACGTTCGTTAATTGCGTTTTCCCATCCTTTACATGATGCCACCTAAACATCTTCAAGTTATGAAGTTTATGCAGTGGAACATTAGGTCTGTTTCCACAAATCTGCCTTATTTAGTTCAACATCTTGCGAATAACTCCTACAAAGCTCTTATTTTACAATCTTTGAATGTGAAAAGAAACAAACTGCCTAAATTATTAGGTTATTTATACACCAGTTCATGAACAAGTAGATGCTGTTACTAAAATCAATGCAGCTATATATATATCAAAGAAGGAACAGATTATAAAGTATACCCGTCCCCTGCTCCAAACAATATTCCAACTTTACATTCGTGTGCGGCTCGAACTAAACTAAGGGAAGATTTTATGATAAACATAGTCTCTACATATCTTCCCAAAGGACCAAATGAATTTAATACAGAATGCTTACACACTCTACCAGACAACGAAACTGGTCAATAGCAGGAGACTTTAACGCCCATTCGCCGTTTTGGGACAAGAATTGCATATCAGTAACTAGTAACCGATTTGTAGAAAATACTGTTGATTCATGTTTATATTTGCTTAATGATGGCAGCATAACTAGAATTCCAGATATTCCAACTCACAGGGCATCAGCAATAGATTTATCTTTGATATCTCCTGCATTAGCCTCTGAATGTAGCTGGTCTACCTTTGACGATACTCTAGGAAGCGACCACCTCCCAATAAATGTAACTTTTAATAAAATAACTGATTCTTGTGAATTTCAAGAAGACATAATCCCAAAACATAATTTTAAATCAGCTGACTGGGAAGCTTTCAAAAACAAACTTGCTACATACAACAATGTTGATATTAATATTGATAGCATTGATCAGTTATATTCGTATTTTACTGATGCTATCCTTAGTGTTGCAGATGTAGCCATTCCAAAATTTTGTCCAGTTAAGTCAAACAAACACTCGGGAAAATATCTGGTGGACACCTGCTTGTGACTAAGCCGTTAATAACAAACAATGTTTGTTTAAAATATATTTAAAAGACAAAACACCAGAGAATTTAATAGAGCAGAGCGAATCACTACAGTAACATGGTAATAGCTCAAGCTAAAAGGCAATATTGGTCCTCTTTCTGCTCTAATGAGATTTCGAATCATACAGATTTACAAAAAGTTTGGAAAAAGTTTCATGAAATGAAAAGGGGTTTAAACTTGCCATCTTGTCCTGTAAAGCTGAAGAACAAAGCATTTCCATCTAATTCAGGAAAAACAGAATCGTTCGCCGATATATTTTCCGAATCTATGCGTTTGGAAGGTCTGTCCTTTAAAGATCAAACTTCCAGAACAGAAGAAGAACATAAAGACGATTATATAGATCCAGTTGATGATAATAGTCATTTTATCGATGCTCCTGTTACTCTTGTTGAAGTGAAAGATGCAATTCTATCTCTTCCTAATAAGTAAACTTCTGTGGGACTAGATAAAGTTTCCAATTATATGCTTAAACACCTGCCTGAAAATTTTGTCTTATTACTGCAGAAATTGTTTCAAAAATGTTGGTTTGAGGGCGTAATGCCAGAACAATGGAAACAGTCTATCATTGTACCAGTTTTAAAGCAAGGCAAACCTCTAACAGATAAGCATAGTTACAGACCAATAGCATTAACCTCACATACCTGTAAACTATTAGAGAGAATAGTTTTGAGAAGATTGACGCGGTATTGTCAAAAAAATAAAGTTATTCCAGTTAATCAAGCAGGCTTCCAAAATGGCAGGTCTGCTATTGACAATTTAGTAAAACTCACAACAAATGTAAAACAACAATTTGCAAGAAGAAGAAATGTTCTAGCGACCTTTTTTCGATATCAAGAAAGCCTATGACCAGGTCTGGCATGCCAAGCTCCTTTATAAATTGAAACAAATCGGGATTTGGGGACATTTATATCACTACATTAAACGCTTTTTGAATAAAAGAAACATACGTGTTCGAGTAGGGAATGCATACTCCGATTCTAGATCTTTACATATGGGATTGCCACAAGGTTCTGTTATCGCCCCTATGTTATTTAACATCTTAATGTACGATTTGCCCTCGCTCTTATCAAAGCATGTTGTATTAGTACAATATGCTGATGATCTATGCATCTGGATGAATGTTACAATGAAAAGAAAAACATCAAAAAGGGAACTGAACTACATCAAGAAGATCTATCAAAGAGAGCTCAATCATATATTTACTTATATGGACGAAAATGGTCTGACATTATCTACAGAGAAAACACGACTTTTCAGTATAAAGATATCGTGAAATTTCTAGGTATCTATCTTACTCCAAAGTTGTCCTGGAACGCTCATATCAACTACATCGTTGCTAAGGCAAGGAAATGTTTAAATCTATTAAAGATTATAAGCAAACAAGCCGGGGGACAAGATTACAAAGTTTTGAAACATCTCTCTACGTCGCTGATTAGATCAAAATTGTCCTATGGACAAGAGGTATTTTTAGTGCCCCTAACTATTTATTTGTGAAACTTCAAAGCATAGACTGCAAGAGTTATAGGCTTGCTCTTTGTGTGCCTTTTCACGCATCAACGCTTGGAACGTATAAAGAAATTGGAGAATTGCCTTTGGACGAATACCGAAGTCTTGCATGCGCTAAAGACGTTCTTAGAAGTTCGACAAGTAACAACTTTGCATCTGAGGAACTGAAAATTACATCTGAAAATTCTTTTCCTAAACGAGCTAAGCAGATATCATCATTGAAACCAGTTGACACTTACGTATCAGATCTACTCAAAAGGTCTGATATAAATCCAAGCAATATTGACACAAATCAAGCAGCCTCCCCTTGTCCTGCTTGGGAGATGACTAAAGCGCAGTTTGATATTAATTATACTGACAAGAAAAATGAGAATCCAAACATTATGAAAACTGAAGTCCAATTACACATACAGAACACTTATCCAAACCATTTAAAGATATATACAGATGGTTCACTCCTAGAAGATCACCGGGCATGTTCAGCTTTTGTAATACCAGCGTTAAAAAGGAAAAGTCATACTACATTGGCAAAAATCGATCCATCTTTACTGCTGAACTTATTGCTATTCTTATGGCTCTCAATTACATAGCTGATTTTCCATTACAGTTTTTTTCAGATCTTATTTTGTGTAGATTCTCAATCGGTACTCTATACTTTAAGATCATCAGATTACAAGAAAAAGACCAAAATTATGTTAGAAATCAGTCAATTAATTCATATCTTAACTTTAAAAGGGACCAACGTTTCCTTCTGCTGGGTTCCTTCACGTCTTGGATTTTCTTCAAATGAGTGGGCTGACAAAGTAGCAAAAAAGGGCGCAAGGCAAGGCACAGAATCCACTGCAATTCATGTTCGTTTATCCATTCAGGAGGGTTATCACTTGCTGGAACAAACAGTATGGAGTAGAGTTAAAGGCTGTACCCAGAGAAAAGATAGACTCTCCAAGAATATATATATATATATATATATATATATATATATATATATATATTGATTCTCGTGGTTTGGATAACAAATTATATATGAATTATACTGGCGTAATCAAATTCAGACAGATTAGTTCGCTATCTTACAGGATAAAACTTAATGCGTTCATCACAAAATACAGCAAAAATGTTAGACGTTTATGTGGTGAACAAATTTCTAGCAAACACATCATTTTTGAACGTCAGAGGTTAAGACCCATCTTACCAGTGATTTCTGAAAATTGTATTGAAGGCGTTTTCAAAAATGCTTCCAGTAGGTTTAATATTGCGAAATGTTTACTTCATAGTCCTGTAGGACATTTGTTATAGACTAGTTGATTGTAATTGTTGTTAATGCTGTTTTTTTTTCTTTAGCCAAGAGACATAAATACATACACACACAATACAGTCCCCCTCCCCTCCTCCTCCTCCCGATCCCCTCTCTCCCCCCTCCCCTCCCCCCGTCTAATATCACTATGTGGATAGACGTTAAATTGAAGACAACAATAACTACGCGCACACTAACAATCAGACTTGAGCACACATGCCCACACACAGGCACAATTAGTACTGATCAATCGTTACATACATATTCAATGTGGTTGTGCTGTTGTGGGGTATATTATGGAGATCTAGTCCTTTGATCTTATGTTCATATAATGTTTATAACCATGATGCGTTGACAAATTTAAGTAGATAAGTAAATAGTAAGTGTTGACGTTAGTTTAACTTTGAGCTCATTAACTTGATGTTATTTTATTGTATTATGATATTAAATTTTAAGATTATTAATTTGATTTTTATTTTATTGTGTTCTACTCATTAAGATATCAAACTTTGAACTATGTTGAGAGAATCGGTAGGATTTTAACGGGACCATTTTCCGACGTGCGTAAATGTGAGGGGTTGGGGAAGGGGTGCAAAGGAAAATCTTTCTTTTATTCAGATCATTGTAATGTAGCCCATTTCATTATCATTCATTACATTGTATTTTATGATTTGATACTGCAATGTGTCACCACAAAATAATTTTCCGTCATAGACAAAACAAACAACATGTGAACTTGTGAGCGAGTCTGGGGCTGTGTTCAGAGAGAGTGACTTTCAGGGCATTGTTCAGGGAGAGTGACGCCGGGCTGTGTTCAGGGAAAGTGATTCTGGGGTTGTGTTCAGAGTGAGTGACTTTTGGGACTATGTTCAGGCACAGTGACTCTGGGGCTATGTTCAGAGAGATTGACTTTGGGGGCAATGTTCAGGGAGAGCGATTTTCGGGGCTATGTTCAGGAAGAGTGAGTCTGGGGCTGTGTACAGAGTGAGTGACTTTCATGACTATGTTCAGGTGGTGTGACTCTGGAGCTGTGTTCAGGGAATGTGACGCTGGGGCTGTGTTCAGCGAGAGAGATTCTTGGGCTGTTGTGAGTCTGGGGCTGTGTCACCGATCGGCGGTACTAAATCAGTATGTCCATGTGTTTAAGAGTAGTGGTGGTTCAAGATAGAGAGCGTGTGCGCGTATGCGTGTGTGTGTGTGTGTGTGTGTGTGTGTGTGTGTGTGTGTGTGTGTGTGTGTGTGTGTGCGCGCTCGCGCGTATGTGAGGTTGGGGTTTAGTTAGCTAGAGTTAGGTTAAGTTCCTCAGGGTTAGGTAGAAAGATTAGGCTAGGTAGGAGGCTGGGGAAATAGGACATACAATATTCTTTCATTCCAGTCTTCACTTATTGAAGGAATGGAATGGAAGCGGGAGGTTGGTTTCGTTCCCAATTGTTACCCTTTTGTTACTTTGGTTCTACACCAGAGAAGGCGGGGCAAGATATCGGCTGTTGTTGTGTTGTCACGTCTGTGAGTAGTTGTGGTAAATTGTCGTGTTGTTGCACGAGCAATAACTAGTCCGTTGGTCAGGCGTGTCAGCTCTGCGGAGGGATACACTGCTCTGACCAATCGTTGTTTTGTGTGGTGAGTAGAGTTCGCTTGATTCCGACCAGGGCGGAATGTGTTGGGGTAGCTTCACTTCGGTCCCTGGTGTTCGTCGGAGTGGACGTACTCCTTGTAGGTGCGGCGGCAGCGCCGTTAGTTTTTGAAGAGTGACTTCGAGTCATAGTTAGTGCCAGGTCCTCGTCGGGTTTGGGTGCCCTTGGCCTGTGCTGAGTCGGTGTCGTCCTTGTTGCAGCCACTGTCAGCCAGTTGCAGAACTGGTGTGGTTGATCGTCTGTATGTCCAGGTATCCTGCTCTGTCCTGAGGCTGGGGCCAGATCACCGCAGTCCACTGCCGCGTGCCGGCAGGTGAGCGGCGCTTTCCAGTACCTGTTGTTTTCCCGGGAGAGGGAGACCACCCAGGCCGTCTGCCTTCTGTGGGGCAGCTCACCTCTGGCTACCGGTACTCTTCCGGGAGTTCTCCGGCACTAGTTCCTCGTCCCGGTTTAGGCGTCCTGTGAGAGGGCGCTGCACCAGGCCTTTTCCCACCCTTGGTGTCCGGCGGGGCCTTCAGAGGAGGAGGCGTCCTACGAGCCCCGGACCCGTCGAGAGGGCGTCTGGTGTGTGTGCGTTGGGTGTCGTGCCCATCGCGGGGAGGAGTCAGACTGCGGGAGGCCACGGTCAGCGCCGGGGTGCAGAGTCTTCGGGGAGGGTGTCGGCCCGCGGAGGAGCCACGGACAGCGCCGGGGTGCAGAGTCTTCCGGGGAGGTGTCAGCCTGTGAGGGGCCACGTACAGCGCCGAGGACTGGAGCTTTCCGGGCCGGGATGGGTTGTCCCATGTTTGTGATAGAAGGGGTGTAGTGTTAGGCAGTAGGGTTAGGGGTGTTAGCTACTGCCTCCTTTCAGGACGTAGTGGCCAGCACAGTGTAGGGTACTGGTTGTTGCCTCCCTTAGGGACGCAGCGATCAGTGCAGTAGTGGTCCCGGGTTAAAAGAGAAGGGTGAGTCCTGGGGAGGGGTGTGGGTGGTAGCAGTAGTTAAGAGATTAGAGTCCCTTTGGTAAATCCTTGTCCCTAGTAGTTAGTCACCACGTGTGCGGGCTATCGCTGTGTCCCCAGGTCACAGTGATATACCGCAACTGGTGTTTCAGGTTAGGTTAGGGTCTTCCAGGTCATTATAGTAGAGTAGGGTGAGTCAGCGGGAATTGGATACTTGTGTGCAGTTGTGGATGTGCGTGAGTGGTGGCGCCATGGAGTGTGTGTGAAATAAAGAAGCGTGCGTGATTGTAAAACTGTTAGTGTGCTGTGTTGTCTGACCTAGTGTGTGATAGGCGTGGGTAAGGGTGGTAGGGCCGTCCGGCTTAGCGACCGTGACACTTTGGTGGAGATGCGGGGTACCATAAGGGGTTCTGGGTAGATGATAGGTAGTTAGGAGGGAGGTAAGGGGGGTGTTGTGTCCGGTGTGTACGTTGTGTGAAATGTAAGTGGGTGGTTGGTGGGAGCGTACCAGTACCCTGGGAGGTGGTACGTAGTGTCCCTGTTCATTTCAGGCAGCTTTCCAGTGGCATTGGGCAGGGCACTTGTGTTGGTGTGAATGGGTTGGCGCTACCGTGTGAGTGAGGTATGAATGGTCAATAAACTTTGAGTGGTTGTTGGAAGTGTGAGTGATTACACAGTGTAGGTGAGGTGCCGGAGGGTACCAGGTGTCTTTTGTGTCCCTTACATGTGGTATACCCCAGTGAGTAGGTAGAGTGGTACCCAGCCCGTGACTGTGCACGCTGTGTGCTCGGATATCCTGTGGGGATTAAGGGCAGAGTAAGCCCAGGTGACTGTATGGGAAGCACGAGGGTGCGCAGTGTTGTGGCATAGGGTATGCTGTGAGTGCACATGGACTTGTGGAGTGCAAGTGCACTGTGATCGTGTGGGTGCGGCCTACTAGAGACAGTGAGGCCTGTGACTGTGGGTAACTGGTGCGCATGCACAGTGGACGGTGGACACACGGTGTCACGTGATTCAGTCAGTGACCAGACAGTGCATCGGTAGTATTATATGGGTTGGAGCCCATGTGGGTATATGTATGAGGTACACAAGTGTGGGTGGAGTTATGCTTGGTGCGTGACACATTGAGAGTATTGTGTACTTGTGCTGAGTTGCTTCCGGGGCTAGTGCGTAGTCAGGAACCTCCAGTTGCGCTCAGATCGCATACTGTCCGTTGCTAGTTCTGTGGTGGTAGGGGTACCCTATGTCTAAACACACCCGAGCCCATCCGCAGTACGACCCCGATAGTGTCATGGATCCACAGGCCCCTATGGCGGATACCAAACCTAAGGTTAGTGACCAGGATGCGGGGGTGGATCAAGAACAGGGGACGGGGGCTTATGCAAAGTTTGCCAAGTTGGGAGCGGCGATGGGTTTAGCTGGGGGAGACCTCGCCAAGTTCGTCACAGACTCGGTACGTAATGAGGGTGAGAAGACGGCGAGAGAAGCAGAATTGGAGCTCCGGATGGAGGAGAAAGTGAGGCAGAAGATGAAGGATGAAGAGGAGAAAGTGAGGCAGAAGATGAAGGATGAGAGGGAGCTAGAAATGCAGCGGACGCAGATTGAAGAGAAGAAGGCTGCTAGGCAGAGGGAGCTAGAGATGCAGCAGAGGAAGATAGAAGAGGAGAAAGCTGATAGACAGAGGGAGCTAGAGATGCAGCAGAGGAAGATAGAAGAGGAGAAAGCTGATAGACAGAGGGAGCTAGAGATGCAGCAGAGGAAGATAGAAGAGGAGAAAGCTGCTAGGCAGAGGGAACTAGAGGTGAAGCAGAAGAAGATCGAAGAGGAGAGGGAAAGGTTAAAGCGGAAGGATGAAGACGAGAAAGCAGCGAGACAGATGGAACTGGAACTGCAGAGGAAGAAGATGGAGGAAGAAAGGGCAATAAGGGAAATAGAAGCTCAAGCACGGCAAGCCGAGTTAGATCTCAAGAGACGAAGGGATGAAGCCGAGTTAGAGGCAAGAGAGCGAGAGCTAATCATACAAGAGAGACAGGCCTTAGATGAAGCAGCGCATAGGAAACGCTTGATTGAGGTGGAGGAAACGAAGCATGTCCACCTTGAGCCGTTGGGAGAGAACGACGACGTGGACGCTTTCATCGCCCAATTTGAGCGTGTAGCCCAGATGTGCAAGTGGAGCAAGACCTCATGGCCCACACGTCTGATGTCTCTACTGAGAGGAAAGGCTAGAGAAGCAGTGATGCGGTTAAGCGCGGATGAGTTAGGCGACTATGATCAGATAAAGGGCGCCCTGTTAAGCCACTTCAGGCTAGATGCTGAGGCCTACCGGGAAAAGTTCAGGAGCATCAAGAAGGACGCTGCTGAGACTTTTGGCCAGATGCTGGGAAGGATGAAGCGGTGGTTTTCCCTCTGGTGTGCGGCAGCGGGCAAGGATGAGAGTGTGGCAGAGGATGTAAAGGATAAGCTTTTTCAAGAACAGTTTTACCAGCTGCTGTCCCCAGAGTTCACGATCGAGGTCCGGAAGACATGCCCGAAAACTGTTGAACAACTTGCAACAGAAGCTACTGTTTTGGCAGAGGCTAAAAGACTGGGGAGGAAGGCGAGACAAGACCGAACAGTTAACCAGCCCAACCTGGGTAATACACGTGAAACAGCAGGGAGCCAGCCCGCAGGGAGGTCCCAACAAAGTGATGGTGCACTACAGCAGCTGAACAGGAGATCAGAAGGGCCTAGATCGACCATAGTTTGTTTCAACTGCAAGAAGCCAGGCCACATCGCTAGGAAATGCCCTGAGCCCCATTCTGTTGGAGCTGTTCATTGTTGTGACCAGCCCCAAGCTCGAGTAGTCCCTACGTTGTGTCGCCCATGCGCTGAGCAGCGGTACGAGCCTGCGTGCATTGTAGAAGTTAACGGGTCTCCGGCCAATGGATTACGGGACACTGGTGCCGGACACACCGTAGTGGCCAAGTGGTTAGTACCGGCAGATACGTACACAGGAGAGACAGTCCCAGTAGTGTTGGCTGAATCCAGATGTAGGTCTGTGTTACCTGTGGCGGTAGTAGAGTTGAAGTCACCATTCATCGCAGGGAAGTTGGAGGTTTTGGTCATGAATAGCCCTGTGCAGGAAGTCCTGATCGGAAACTTCGCAAAGAGAGTAGGAGATCCCGGTTGGACACGTGTGCCTGTATACGCAGACCCGGCGTTGGTAGGGGCAGTGCAGACACGCGCGCGGAGAGCCAGGGAGCAGCAAGAACCTGTACCACTGCCCGTCGAGGAATGCATTCTGAACACCTCTACCCAGCAGTTAATTCAGATGCAGGACCAGGATGAAACCCTGAGGAAGGCTCGGAGTGCGTGTGAAGCAGGGACGCACTTCCACACCAAGTTTGGACGAGTCGAGTACGCTCGGAAGTCTGGTGTACTGGTCCGGCGGTTTGAGGGTCCCAAGGACGTAGCGAGTCAGATCTGCGTCCCAGCTGAACTACGGACCACGGTGATGAAGCTAGCCCACGACGTACCCATGTCTGGTCACTTAGGTACCACCCGAACCAAGGAGCGAGTTGGTCGCCATTTTTATTGGCCAGGCATGCATGCTGACATTCGTCGGTACTGCCAGTCATGCTTCCAGTGTCAGCGTACTGTGGACAAGGGAAGAGTCTCAAGAGTTCCCCTTGTAAGGATGCCACTGATGCGCAGGCCCATGCAGATACTGAGAGATCGGTGGTTGCAACCCGAGAGGCAAGAGCTCTGCACAGCTACAGAGTACGTCGTCAACCTAAGGAACAAAATAGCTAAGACGTGCAAGTTGGCAAAGGAGAACTTGGCAACCGCAGCTTGCAGGTACAAGCGACATTCTCACTTGAGGACGAAACCCAGGAAGATAGCTGTAGGGTCTAGAGTGCTAGTGGGAGGATCACAAGGTGGGCACTGCAGCTGCAGCCATTCCAGCTTACGGTGCAGGCAGTGTCTGGAAAGGACAATGTGGCGGCAGACTTCTTGAGTCGCTTGCCGGAGAGAGAGAGAGAGAGAGAGAGAGAGAGAGAGAGAGAGAGAGAGAGAGAGAGAGAGAACCTGAGGGTTCCATTAACCTGTGTCGTGAGAGGTTGACATTATTGAAGCTATGCATTTGTCATGGGAAGAGAATGACGTAGCAAGTGTTACTGATGGTGTGGTGTTTGTAGCACGTGTCGCACAGCGGTCGTGCATAGCCAGAGCAGCCTCAGTTATGAAATTTATATGTAGTGCGTAGTGTAACGGCTGCCTGTAAGTGCCTGCATTAAGGTCATATGTGGCAGCGTTAGACCAGGTTGATTAATGTAACCTGTGATTGTTGATGTATTTAAAAGTTGATGCTGTTGTGATGGAAGTTTTGGAGTGCATCAAAAGTAACAGTAGGACAGAATGAGTGATGGGAAATTGGATTCTCATAGGTAGGGTGTGGCTAAAACGCCGATCGAGTGAGAAGTTGTTTGTTTTAACCTGTAGTTAAAACTTAGGCAGGGGGGTGTGTCACCGATCGGCGGTACTAAATCAGTATGTCCATGTGTTTAAGAGTAGTGGTGGTTCAAGATAGAGAGCGTGTGCGCGTATGCGTGTGTGTGTGTGTGTGTGTGTGTGTGTGTGTGTGTGTGTGTGTGTGTGTGTGTGTGTGTGTGTGTGCGCGCTCGCGCGTATGTGAGGTTGGGGTTTAGTTAGCTAGAGTTAGGTTAAGTTCCTCAGGGTTAGGTAGAAAGATTAGGCTAGGTAGGAGGCTGGGGAAATAGGACATACAATATTCTTTCATTCCAGTCTTCACTTATTGAAGGAATGGAATGGAAGCGGGAGGTTGGTTTCGTTCCCAATTGTTACCCTTTTGTTACTTTGGTTCTACACCAGAGAAGGCGGGGCAAGATATCGGCTGTTGTTGTGTTGTCACGTCTGTGAGTAGTTGTGGTAAATTGTCGTGTTGTTGCACGAGCAATAACTAGTCCGTTGGTCAGGCGTGTCAGCTCTGCGGAGGGATACACTGCTCTGACCAATCGTTGTTTTGTGTGGTGAGTAGAGTTCGCTTGATTCCGACCAGGGCGGAATGTGTTGGGGTAGCTTCACTTCGGTCCCTGGTGTTCGTCGGAGTGGACGTACTCCTTGTAGGTGCGGCGGCAGCGCCGTTAGTTTTTGAAGAGTGACTTCGAGTCATAGTTAGTGCCAGGTCCTCGTCGGGTTTGGGTGCCCTTGGCCTGTGCTGAGTCGGTGTCGTCCTTGTTGCAGCCACTGTCAGCCAGTTGCAGAACTGGTGTGGTTGATCGTCTGTATGTCCAGGTATCCTGCTCTGTCCTGAGGCTGGGGCCAGATCACCGCAGTCCACTGCCGCGTGCCGGCAGGTGAGCGGCGCTTTCCAGTACCTGTTGTTTTCCCGGGAGAGGGAGACCACCCAGGCCGTCTGCCTTCTGTGGGGCAGCTCACCTCCGGCTACCGGTACTCTTCCGG